>JAJIZL010021691.1:0-15308 GCA_023969395.1 Amblyomma maculatum
CGTTCTCGTTTCTTGTGTCTCCCATGCGAAATGGACTTCGAAATCGGCGTACCGGTCTGCAGCATAGGTGCTATATTGCACCGCGCCGTACGTAGTGCAGCAAAATTTCGCAGGCAACCGCTCCGTTCTCGTGTCCACCAAACCAAAATACGCGCCTCGAATCGAGTCAAGGCTACAGCATACGCTGGTAAGTAATGTGTTTACTAGCCTGAATATAGCGCCGAGATAAACGACGATTTCAAAGGTGCAATGAGTTAGTCATTGTTGTGATGTATCATTACTGTGGCGGCTTTTAAAATCCTACCGTCTGAACTGTTGACTTCATTGCGTCAAACTCGTTTTGTCACGTAGTAACTTTGTAGCGTATTAACTTTTGTCTTATAGTAAATTAGATAAGACAACTGTACCCACCTGGCTCGGCTGTGTGCGATGCGCGAACCTGTGTTATCATGTGTCGGCGTTGGCAGCTTTTGGCCCCTGATACCGGCGCAGATTGCGGGTTCGCATTGTATGCAGCAGCAACGAATTAGGCACCCTTACCTAACTTACTACGAGCAAATAAAAGATACCGCAATATCAAAGCTCCGTGTGCAGTTTCACCGCAAACGACTGAGCGGTTGAGCTAGAGAGATACAAGACACAGCGGTAAACACGTATTAAGGTTCGCATGCTGTATCTGCCCCTTGCAAGGTTTCACATGACGTGCAGTGATGAGGAGGCACCGAAGAAACAAAGAAAACAACGTTATTTTGAGAGAAGGCCTACAGCATTTTTCTAGATAAGTCCTAGAGCATATTACATTATTTCCTGGGCAGTAAACAATTGACGTTATTAAAAAAAAAAAACATTCTCTCCGCGGCGAAGCTCTGTGCTTTCTTAGTCGCTCAGCAGTACAAATTACCACTAAGAACACAGTATAATTTCGCGCACATAAAAATAATCAATGCATTTACACTGTTGTCTTGTAAATTGTGCAGCTTAACGGATGGGGAACAGTGAGCTCGTGAAAAGAGAGATGTGACATGGCCACTTGTGAAGTCGGCTCACTTTAATTACTTCCATGTACTTCCAGTTTGGCCTCAAGAAGCTGAACAACTCTGATCGGCATAAGTATTCGTAATCAAGCCTTACACACACCCTGAACCCGCAGTTGCTCTGCCTTTCCTACTTTTTCTTTCAAGCGGCAGCTTTGATCTAATACTTGAAGGGCCTGCGAACGGTAGCACACCATGTGGAGTGGCCCCAAAAAGCAAACAGCAACGTGTTTTTTGTGCATTTTTGCTTGGCCGCAGCCAGAAGCGAAACACAGACATGGGTACAACAAGACTGCACCTGCTCCGACAGAAAACGTCATATGAAACTGCGCTCCAGCTATTGTTAGCCGCAGCAAACTTATTGAAACAATTGTGTTCGCTCCAGCGGCCAAAGCATTGTGGCGCTGATGCCAGTTTTTTTCTAAGTATACTAAGTATTTGATCTAAGTATACTGACACTTATACTGTGCAATTGGATAGTCATGATGAAGCGCAAATCTGTGGCTGTGCGCAGCAATTAGTACTTCTTTTGACGGCCTATCATAGGCATCAGTGGTGCTCTGAAGCTATGCTTGCAGCTGTCTCTCTGTGTGAAGAGTCCTGAGACCGTATCTCCGCATCCTGGAGGAGCCTCTGGACGTACGCTGGGGGCAATAGTCATCATGATTACAAAAGTTCGTTTAGTTTTTTGTGTAATATTATAAGTAGAACAAATTTCTAATTAAAAAAAAGTATGCTCCATTTTCACTGGAGCGACACTTCGAAGTGTCCTTTTCATGGTTTTGCCATTTTCACATTCCAGCCGTCCTCTCTTTTTTTTCTGTGCCTGGAGCTCTGAAGAATTTTCATTGAGGTGAGCCTAAAAAGAAGATAAATATGAATGAATTTCTCATACTTTTGAAAAAAAACGTGTTTCTTGTTGCCTACTAGCAAAATTATGCCAAGTAGAGGCTACTATAAGGAACCATTATACGTTTTATTTACATCACTGCAACAGAGATTGCTTCTGTTTTAGCTTCTATATCCAGTGCCTTTATATCAAATTAAGAATGTGATGCAATGATCTTCAAGCAGCAGAATTAATGTATGACATGGGTTATACAACATCATATTGTGAATCACCCGTGTTCTCCCTGCTGTTGTATTCTAGCGATCATCATTAGTCCAAGTGATCAAGTGGACCTTGAGCATCCTTTCAGTTTCAATACAGTAGCTTAGGGACATTCGAGACGGTTCTAGAGGGGTCGGAAACTTGCGCTGATACCTTCCAGTTCTTTAAAAACTACCTTTGTGTTGGGACTGCACTAAGGTGAGGAGCACAAAAGGGAGACGAGGTGTTTTTCCAGCCAGCCCTCCATGCTTGCCCTCAACTTTGTGTCATTGAGTGTCTCAGTTCATGTCAATTCTGTCTGTATGTATTCCTGCTGCGCTGTTCTTTATCTCATACCATCTGCCTATTCTAATATAACAGCAATGATTTTTAATGAGCACCCTTGGGTGGCCTGTGCAGTACGTCTATGGCCTCCTGTCTCACTTTTTCCATGGAAGGGGACTACAGAATGGCTAGTGCTACTACCATCCTACCAAATATGTTTTTACCATTTTATATGAAGCATTCTTGAATGTCAGAAGTATGCACTGCAGTCTCCTCCAAATGTATGATAACTACATTTGACATGGCATTGTTCAAGTTTCGAAAAGAAAGACACAAGATAAGTTGAGCTAAATGTACAGCAGTGTATTTACTATCAGGATGGAAGGATTGTGGCAGCTGGCTCATAAGGTGGATTGTGTGCCTACTTTATGCAGAAGTTGGGATTGAGTTACGTGGTGGGCACTTTTTTTGGCAGATGTCAGGGTCGACGCCTGTGAATCGCAATTGTAGGGTCTCGTTTTACCTGGCCTGATAACATGAGAGCTCCAGATCAAGCACTGCACTACGGAGGCTGAAGTCAAGCCCAACTACCGTAAAAAAAAGTGCCAAATGCGTCCAGTAACACAGCAGCTTCTCCCTCCTCATATTAAAAAAACAAAACAAAAAACACTTGAACTCTTTTTCTCATTTTCTCCAAACCTCAGCACTACACCATGAGAAAGACTGTTTTCAGGCGCTTGAAATTGGTCACAAAGCAATATTTCAGCCCCCCAGGGCTATTCCATAGCACAAACTAAAAGCGATCTGCTTAGCTTCAAGTTCCAATGGGCTGCTTAGCAAGTTGAAGAATCAAAAGGAGCAAAAGGAAATGAAGCAAATGTAGCACAAGCTTTCATAGCTGAACTTCTGTTTTTCATTTTCGCACTGTGTTCTATTTCCTTTGGCCTCTGTTTCTTTTATAATGCCAATATTATGTACATACATTAAGGATTTATT
Organism: Amblyomma maculatum; assembly: GCA_023969395.1. NCBI lineage: Eukaryota > Metazoa > Arthropoda > Arachnida > Ixodida > Ixodidae > Amblyomma > Amblyomma maculatum. Next base: position 3,406 of record JAJIZL010021691.1, read on the forward strand.
GTTTGCACATTTCATGGAGAAAAGGTGGACTACATACTCACACTGGAGTGAAAAATAAAGTCTTAGTCTTCTCTTTCATTCAGCTTACCTTATGGCATTCCACCATCCGAGTATGCAATTGATTTGGGAGCAAACGTGATGACAAAGTTCTGAAAAGATTCAAGGGAAGATGTTTCGGCTTTGGGCGACAGTTTTCGAGTGTCAATCAAAAACCGGGTGTTCTTCAGAATGGAGTTCAGCTTCTTGAAAGCACATGAATTTGTTAAAAATATATGCATAAAAAAAAAATATATATATATATATATATATTGCGAGTGCAGCGCGTGAACGCAACGCAGTGTCTGAAGAGCAAGTCGTCACATATGCCAGTCGTAGGCTTACTGCTGCTGAGCGTAACTACACAATTACCGAGCAAGAGAGCCTCGCTGTTGTTTGGTCGGTTCAGAAATGTCGACCTTATTTGTATGGCCGCCACTTTACCACTGTTAAAGACCATCACTCACTCTGTTTCATCGCTGAATAACTTATCGGGTCGACTGGGTCGCTGGGTACTACGTCTTCAAGAATACACCTTCACCATCACTTATAAATTTGGGCGAAAAAACCTCGACGCTGACGCCCTCTCTCGCTGCCCATTGATACCTACTGACACGGCCCCACATATGGTCTCCTCTCCCTCCCGCCATCCGAGTCAGCCTTCTGCTGGCCACCTGAATGTTGCACCCATCGCTATAGCTCCACTCGAGAACAATGCTGATTTCTCGTCCCTGCAGCTGACTGACCCTTACTGCCGCACAATCACAGCTCGCCTCCGTTTAGAATCAGTTGTCCCAAACAGTCGCTTGCGCCGTCAGCTTCGTCGGTTCCGATTTCACCATGGAACACTTTACCGCGACGTTTATCACCCTACGGGCCAACGCTGGGTACCCGTTGTACCTCGCTCCCTTCGTTTTAAAATTATGGAGGCTTACCAAGACGACCCCACTGCTGGACATTTAGGCCATTTTAAAACTTACGACCCTATTAAGAGCCGCTACTTCTGGCCTGGGCTTTCTGCCAGCGTCGCCAAATACATTTCATCATGTCCGCCTTGCCAGCATCGCAAGCGTTCAACATCCTCTCCTGCTGGCCTACTGCAACCTCTACCTTGCCCATCTGTGCCTTTTGTCACGGTAGCCATTGACTTGTTTGGTCCTCTCCCTTTGTACGTCAGACGGCAGCCGTTTTGTTGTCACTGCAATCGACCATCTAACGCGGAACGCTGAAACCGCACCTCTTCGTTCCGGTGCCGCCTCTGAAGTCGCCGATTTTTCCTGCGTTCCATAGTTTTGCGTCATGGTTCTCCTCGTATTTTCATTAGCGACCGTGGAAAGACATTTCTTTCTCCAGTCCTTGAGGAAGTACTGCGCGCAGCCAACACCGTCCATAAGACTTCTTCTACATACCACCCTCAGACCAACGGACTCATCGAGCGGTTTCATCGCACTTTGGCCGACATGATATCCATGTATATCGCTCCTGATCACCGGAACTGGGACAGCGTTTTACCTTTCGTCACCTACGCCTACAATTCCGCTGTTCAGCGCACTACTGTTTATAGCCCTTTCTTTTTAGTTTATGGCCGTCAACCATCGACAGTATTCGACACTACTTCTCTGCTCCCTTTACGTCTGAATCTCTGGGCGAAGAGTTTGCCACTCGTATGCCCAGTGTCGCCAACTTCCCCGTTTGAACACTGAAGATGATCAACAAGAACGCAAAGCGCTGTATCATCAACGCCATCGAACTCCCTCCTTTTACCCCGGTGATGAAGTTCTCCTATGCACACCAATCCGCATTCCTGACCTGTGCGAGAAGTTCCTCCATTGTTACATTGGTCTTTATACAGTACTCCAACAAACATCTCCGGTGAACTATCGCGATATTCCCTCGCACACCGTCGAAGATCGACGTCGTCGCTCCGAAGAGACCGTCCACGTCTCGCGCATGAAGCCTTATGCCCGTCGTCCCTCATCCCTGTAATCAGCGACCACGGTGGCCGCTCTCTTGTCGGGGGGATGATTTGTGCGAGCGCAGCGCGTGAACTTTCACCTCTTTCATCTGTATAGATACATGATAATCATCATCGCTTACTGCTGCTCGGAGCGTCGCGCGCTGTGTGACAGCTGGTTCTGGAAAAGAACAGACGTTTATGCAAGTGCTGTCCCACAATATAGATAAATATTTGGCTGATGAATTGCAGTGTTGGTGTGTATTCTAGTCAATGGTAGATGCTGAACCTGTTTACAGCTGCTGCATTGCAGCTGAAAACAATTTTAGCATCAAATTCATAAAAATACCCCAGCTCTTGTACTACTATAATACTATGAAAAAAAATCTAAGAGATGTTTTTGAGCAAACATGCTGCACTTTGTATTCTTTAAAATTGTCAGTATAGGACAGTATGGAAAATCCCATTGTATTTGTGTTCCATACAGGCAGGTATAATCAAGCTGCCTCAGTATTAAAATATCTTGCAGTCTGAGTACTCACATTTATATTATTTTGTTTCTTCACTTCATTATGTGTTTATTTCTCGGCTATGTCATATGTGAACTTGCTGTTATGGCGGATATGTCGACAGTTTTTTCTGTGAAGTTCTATTTGCATTAGATATCCTTAAAATTTATCATTGGTGGACGAATGCCACAAATGTGAGCCCTGCACGTTCTAAACAACATCAAAGGGAAAACTTTACAAAAAACAGCCGATATAAAACAGATTATTTCTGCTCATTCATTGCCTGTTTGCAAGGAGCTCATGCAGGCATTTGCTGTATGGTCTATCATGGCCATCATGCTTATCGCGTATGTGGTTCAACAGGTTGCACCACATGCTGATTATCAGGTCGCCATCACCCTGGCCCAGGGCAGTAACATAATAAACATGACTTGTGATTGTCTGGATCCATGGTTCTATTGCTTCACAGCCCTTCGACTTGCTCATAGCTTTCAACTTCTTAAATGCAGTATAGAATAATGATATTACCATGTGTTCGCCCTAATTATTAAAGCAAGCAACTGCACGCATCTATAGTAATGTGCCAGGCATCAAAGTAGTGCTGTATAGGCGATTTGCCGCTCTTCCAATATGTCCAGATAGCTGGGTGGCAGTCTGTAGATAGATGCAATTATAAACTCATTACATAATAATCAGTTCAGTTCAGTTCAGTCGTGTCCGACTCTTCTTGACCCTATGGACCATGTCACGCCACGCTTTCCGGTCTCTCACTATCTTTCTAACATCACATAACCTCATCTGCAGTGCCTCGAGGATGCCATCAAACCATCGCGTTCGCTGCCTACCCCTTCTCCGGCGACCCTCAACCTTTCCCAACATCAAATCTTTCTCCAGCGACTCCTTTCTTCTCGTCAGATGACCAAAGTAGCTTAGCTTTAACTTTAGAATTTGACCCTCCAATGAGCAGTCAGGGTTTATGGTCGACAATATCGACTGATTTGATCTTCTGGCAGTCCAAGAAACTCTCAAGAGTCTTCGCCAGCCCCACAATTCAAACGCGTCAATTCTTCGGCGGTCAGCCTTTTTCACAGTACAACTCTCGCATCCATACATCACAACTGGAAAGACCATAGCACGAGTTATACGGATCTTGGTTGGCAGACTAATGTCTCTGCTCTTTACTAGGTGGTCAAGGCTAACCATTGCTCTCTTTCCCAAAAGCGGGCGTCTCCTAATTTCATGCTGCAGTCTCCTTCCGAGGTAATCTTAGAGCCCAAGAAGAGAAAATCTGTCAAAGCTTCCACTTCTTGTCCATTGATGCTCAAGGACTTCATAGGGCAAGACGCCATGATCTTTGTCTTTTTAATGTTCAGTTTAAGCCCGAACTTCTCACTCTCTTCTTGTACGCGCATCAGAAGTCTCTTGAGTTCGCCCTCACTTTCTGTCATTAAAGTGGTATCATCCTCATATCTAAGGTTGTTGATAAGTTTTCCAGCAATCTTCACTCCAGCTGAAGACTTGTCCAGACAGGCCTTCCTCATGATGCACTCTGCATATAGGTTAAATAGGCAGGGCGACAGTATGCAGCCTTGCCTCACTCCTTTCTCAATCGAAAACCAATCAGTAAGACCATGCCCAGTTCTGACTGTGGCCTCTTGTCCTTTATACAGGTTCCTGAGGAGACAGATGAGGTGAATTGGAACTCCCATCTCTTGAAGAGCTTGCCACAATCTGCTGTGATCTACGCAGTCAAACGCTTTCTCGTAATCAATAAAGCAGAAGTAGATGGGTTTCTGGAATTCTCTTGCTTTTTCCATGATCCAGCGAAGGTTGGCAATTTGGGCTCTAGTTTCTCTGCCCTTGCGAAACCCAGCTTGCACATCCGGAAGCTCCCGATCCACATACTGCTGCAGCCTACCATGGAGGATTTTCAACATCGCCTTGCTAGCATGCGAAATAAGCGCGACCATGCGGTAGTTGGAACAATCTTTGGCACTGCCTTTCTTTAGAATGGGGATGTAAACTGACCTCTTCCAATCTTGTGGCGCTGCAGGGTTGTCCAAATCTTCTGACATAATATATGCAGAATGTTAACAGCGTCATGGCTGAGGTTTTGAAGCAACTCAGCTGGAATGCCATCAATTCCCCTAGCTTTGTTCTTAGCAAGGCTGGCTAAGGCCCATTCAACTTCACTCTTCAGGATGCCCGGCTCGAGATCAGTAATCACAACGGTCTTATGTTGGGTTTGCACATTCGGGTCCTTCTTGTATTCTTCTGTGTATTCCTGCCACCTCTTCTTTATCTCTGAGGCTTCAGTGAGGTCCTTGCCTCGTTTGTCCTTTATCACGCCCAGCTTAGCACAGTAGCTTCCTTTGATGTCTTTGATTGTCTTATACAGAGCTCTTGTGTTCCTTAATTGGCTGTTGTCCTCAACTGCTTGGCACTGTATGTTCAGGAAGGCATTCTTATCTCTCCTTGCTATTTTCTTAAAATCCGCATTGAGAACCTTGTATCTTTCTCTTTCCCCCTTAACCTTTGCCATCCTCCTTTCCTCAGCTATTTGCAAAGCCTCTTTAGATAACCAGTTTGCTTTCTTGCATTTCTTTTGCTTTGGAACTACCTTAGTAGCAACTTCTTGTATTATATCACAAACATCAGTCCACATCTCTTCGGGCTCTCTGTCTTCTAGATCTAATTCTTGAAATCGAATCCTCACTTCCACAGCATATTCTAATGGAATTCGATTCAGATCATACCTGAAAGGCCTTCTAGTTTTCTGCGTTCTCCTTAATGGAAGCTTAATTTTGGCAACAAGAAGCTGATGATCGGTGCCACAATCGGCCCCAGGCCTTATTTTTACTTCTTGTATAGCGTTTCTCCATCTCTGCCGGCAAAGAATATAATAGATATGATTTCTGTACAGACCGTCCGGTGAAGTCCATGCGTACAAGCGCCTATTTTGTTGTTGAAAATAAGTATTCGCTATGCTCAGGTTGTTTTCTTGACAAAACTCTACTAGCCTCTGCCCAGCTTCATTTGGCTCGCCAAGACCGAACTTGCCTACAATTCCGGATATTTCTTCACTCCCGACCTTAGTATTCCAGTCTCCTATGACAAAAACGATGTCTGATGATGGGATGCGGTCGAAAAGGCATTGTAGGTCCGCATAAAATCTCTCAACGTCAGCTTCTTCAGCAGTAGTGGTCGATGCATAGACTTGGATAACTGTTATGTTGAAAGGGTGACCTTGGATCCGAAGTGAAATCATTGGGTCGTTTTTGGGGTTGTACACTAGCACTGCTTTGCCCATTCTTCTGTTTACTATGAGAGCGACCCCATTCCTTCTCTTGGATTCGTGCCCACAATAAAAGACATAATGGTCGCCGGAGTTAAATTCTCCCATTCCGGTCCACTTGAGCTTGCTGATACCCAAGATATCAATGTTGAATCTGTCCATTTCTCGCTTGACGACATCCAGTTTACCTTGCGTCATAGATCTTGCATTCCATGTTGCTATGGGATATATCTCCTTGCAACATCGGAGTTTCCGGTCGCTTCCCGACACATCCACAACTGAGCGTCCTTTTGGCTTTAGCCCAGCCGCTTAATTCGTCCTGAAGCTACTAGGAATCGCCCTTTGTTCATCCTCAGTAACATGTGGGACGCCTTCCAACCTGGGGGGGGCTCATCTTCAGGCGCCATATCATTTATGGTATTGTGACTGGCCATAGGGTTTTCTTGGCAGGAAATACTGGTGTGGGTTGCCATTACCTTCTCCAGTGAATCACATTTTGTCAGAACTCTCTGTCGTGACTTGTCTAACTTGGGTGTCCCTACACAGCAGAGCTCACGACTTCATCGAGTTTCGCAAGACCCTCCACCACGACAAGGCAGTGATCCATGAAGGGGATTACATAATAATATATGTCAGCAAATGTACCTCTTCCCCAATGGTTTGCAACGACGACATTAACATTTTGTAATTCAATTGTTTGTATTATATAATGAATAATTTCATTCTTTTTATGTATAGACATGCAAGCAGCACTTGCCAAAAGCACTCTTGGTGAGGTTGAAAATAATTTCTCCTAATAATATGCAGAAAATGTCGCCTTTTGTTAAAGACTGCTCTGAGACTCGTTAAGTTGAGGCCAGGCCCCATGCTTTTTCTATTGGGCACTGCAGTTGACTTCACACAGTTAGTATGAATTGCAGCTTGCCAATTTTCGTATCGCAGCACTTCCTTGCCTCTCCTTTTCTTACCTGTTCGCATTGTAGAATATGGTCAGTCTGAATGACAACAACGTTGTAAGTTCAGTACTTGGCGCTGTAGCCCAGGAATTCGTAACTCACATCTCCTGCGAGGTCCACTTCCATTCCATCCAGCTGGCTGATGATCTGCACCCTCTGTTCCTGGAAAAGCTGGGACAAAATAAATGTGCATTTGTGAGCTACTTGTAACATTGCGCCGAACTGTGTCACTCGATCGTTGCACTGCTGGATGCGCGCGCTGTTTTTTTTTTTCAATACGCAAGCTTGCCATAAGGTATAGTATAAGAACCCGTGCAAATTATTTTCCACTAGGAACCGGAGAAGGCTCCTGCTCTTATTGTTGTCGGTGAGCCATTTGGAGAAGTCCTCTTCGTTTGTTACGGTCTATATCTTCCGCCCCCCCCCCTTTCCCGCAAAAAAAATCTAGTTGTGTATAACTCCTGTCTATGCTCCTGCCAAAACCAGCACTTACACTTCCGATCGGCAGCTGATCGCTTAGGGATAAAGAGGCACATCCTTGAGCGACTAAGCCAGTTCACGCGAGTGATAACGTTTCATTCGCGAACTCCCCCCCCCCTTTCTGAAGGGTAAAGCCTCTTGACACTTCTTTTTTTTTTTCTGTTTCCATCTCTTCATTCCTGGCCATGTCTCGCCTTTCTTTTCTTTCTTTGTTCTTTTATCAACGGCCATCTCGGTTTTCACGTGTTTCTTTCCTGACCGCCTCGGTTGGTGAACTTGAACACGGCTTCATCCGCGCGACATTTCAGGGTGCGCTCTGTACAAACACTACATGGCGTAAAAAAAAACAAAACAAAAAAAACTACAGGGCCGGAATCATGCTGCGATAATAATCGAGCACCGAACAGTTTTGTTCACTTCCTGTCGGCGCGCGCGTTCTCCGTTTTCTCGCAGTCAGCTGACGCCGAACCGCGGCTGACAAACTACACCACAGCGCACAACTACGCAGTTCCCTTCTCCTCATACCCTTCCTTTTTTTTTTCTTCGTTAGAATCGATCGTTATCTTTCACGAAGGGGCATCGTAAAGTCTAACGCAAGAGAGCCTAAACACGAAGGTTTCAGGGTTCGAGCAAGGTGCACGAGAGAGTTTCCCACCGCAACGCCCGGAAGACCAGTCTCCGCGATCTGAATTCTGAATTTCTAGTCTTTTGCTAGCATCTCATAACCTTGCTGCAGTACGAATATTATGGACCCCGAGGTCGAAAAGCGACTTCGGCGAATTAGTACCGAGATGGGACTCGACCCCGTAAGTACACGTCGTTGAAGAATCCGCTGCTGAACCCCGACGACGATAGTATACGACTTACATGGGTGATAGGTGGGGTCGACTAGCGTAAATGTAATAAATATAAAAATCCCATCGTAAGTTCGCCACTGGTTTATTTTGAGCAGTGTAATTCACAGTGATTGACAAATCTTGCTTTTGCATGCCACAACGCAAAGCAAGATCGCCTGAGTTAAAAAAAAATATACTGTACTGTGATAACGCGTCTAAAGCTTGTGGCGCTCCGCAGCCCCTTTAGGTGTTTTAAACCGCGCGCGCGTCTTTCTATTTGTATTGTTTTTGCACGGGCAGCGCGAGTGCGCATGAGCAAGCAGATAATCTTGGGGGGCGTGATGTTAGCGGCGACAGACGAAGGTAGATAAGCGCGTCAGAAGCGAGGCGCGGGGCTTTTTCGCCCGGCGGAAAGGCCGGCGTGGGGCAACCGGCGAGCGTCATGGGCCAGCAGGGTGTGCACGGACGACCGAAAGAAGATCGCCGACGCGAAGATGGAAGCAGTGCCTGCAGGAACAGTTTAGGCGTATTTCTGTGAGTTGCTGTGCCGCAAGGAGCAATCTTCTTGTGTCGCCGATAGCGCTTTGGCCCCATTGCTCGTTTTATTCGCTCCGCAGTGTGTTTTGTTTCGCCGCGGTAAGGCCCTGACATTCTCGCTTTCCGTTGGTGTTCTATTGTAGCGCTCGTGAATAGCCTGTTATTAGCGCAGTAGCGCCTTATGTTTCTCTCTTTTGCTTTTTTTATTTATCCGGAATAAGCCGGTGTTTTTAAGAGACTGGATTTGTCACTGGTCGGGCGAGACCACGGCTCGCGGACCCGCTTTTTGAAGGCAAGGCCTTCAAGCTAATATCACAATCTTTTCATTTTACAATTACCGGCGGTGTTGGAAGAAACAGCGTTGGTACCGTTCCTTCATGCAGACGCAGTCTTGTTGGGATCTTCAAATCGTGAACCACATCCGGGTAAAACTTAAACGCATTTAGGAGAGAAATGCCGTCCACAAACGTAGATAAACGCTTTCTTCACCGATGCTGGGTATCCGATGAGCTGTAGCTTCTGTTCCCGAAGGTTGGCGTTTTGAGGCACTTTATGCAGAATATTTTTCCTGCAAAAGAACTGTGAGTTGAGCTAGTTTGTGCATCATTTTTTTTTTAAAATACGCAGCGCAACAAACATCGGACAAGCGAGTAGCGCTGTTCCCGTCCACACCGCTTGTCCTATGTTTGTTGCGCTGTGTATTTAAAAAAAAAGTTTTTCCTGCAGTCACTAGCAATACCTTCGCAGCCAGGGACTCCACACTGTAATAACCTCCCGCTCATGTCCCGTCAAAACAATTCAGCGCTTCGATAACTGCCTTCGCGAACTCAAGAGAGTGGCCAGTCTAGCCCAGAACTGTCCTGCACCCATCGCGCACAGGACGTAGCACAAAATCGAAGGTGAGGTCAACGCCACGGATGTATAGCGTGGCAACAAAACTTTCGAGCTGTGTCGAAGCACGATGAAGCAGACGGCGAGAGGCCACCGGCGGCGCGTCGCCAAGAAAGAGCACCAAAACGGAAGTTGCGGCGGGCGGCGCTCAGCAAAAAAAGTAAAAGCGCAAATGCGTCGGTTGTGAAGTGTCAGTGGGCGAGGCCCGTGGAGGAGGGCCAGCCTTTGCGCGCGCTAAAAAGTTGAAAGTGGGAGGAAATCCGCGAAGGCGCAGATATTGAAATGTTGATTGCAAATAGCTCTGCTTCCAAATGCCGCATTTCAAAAATTCTTGCGAGAAGGTTATCTTACATCGACATTCTTTCACATACTAGGCATAGGGAAACTGTATCGCTATAGCTGGTTTAAGCTGTTTAAGAGTATTCTGGCTCCCCTTGAAATAAAGCGAGAAATGCCGGACAATGATTTTATGTGCTTCCTGGAACTAAGCATCTTCTTTACACCCAGTCACGTGTGCTGGGCATTTGAACTAAGGGGCAACAAGCCCTTTCTACCAAACGGCTCCGCTCATTCGAAGCTTGTCAAAAAAATATCATAGTTTGCCCTTGTTAACTCCTTGAATAAGGGATGCGAGCTCAAATTGCAACAAAGTTTCTCGAACTATATATGTAGGCTCACAAAATCAGGGTGCCATTACAACTCCTCTCCACTGTCGCAGGAAAAATGCTGGAAAAAAGCAAGTGCGAAAAAACAATCACTCAGTGAAGCCCGCAGGCAACATAAAAAGGTTTCAGTGATTCCTTACATGCAGCAAATTTTCCACAACATTAACTAGATTGGAAAGAAAGCAGGAGTTGATGTCTCTTCTGTACTCGAGCGGCTATAGCAGCTTTGTCGGATTGCTAAAGAAAAAAAGTCTGCAACAATGGGCACAGAGAAACCTCAGCGGCATGCGCCAAAGGCATTGTTTACTCCATTCTCTCGACTTATTGTAGCGTACTCATCGGCTGAACAGGCCGATGCATCATTGAAAGACTAATGGAGCATGAAAATCACTTACCAGGTACATCCCTCAGGAATCTCTCAGACCACTGCAGAGCTGCGACTCAACGAAGCCATGCCATCCAATCTTCGAAAAAAAAAGAAAATCCACAGTGTTAGAAACACACCGGAAAAGCTGACATGTGAGATATTTGAAGCCGGCCAAATTTTTAGGCTCAAGGATGATTGCGCAACCATGGAAGAATGCAAACATCCTCATTCACAAGAAACGGGACTCTAAGGACCTTAAAAATTACAGACCAATCAGCTTACTGTCTGTTACGTATAAGGTATTTACTAAGGTAATCGCTAATAGAATCAGGACAGCCTTAGACTGCAATCAAGCAAAAGATCAAGCAGGGTTTCGGAAACGGCACTCTACTATCGATCATATCCATACCATCAATCAGGTGATAGAAAAATGCTCGGAATACAACCAGCCCTTATACATATCATTCATTGATTACGAAAAAGCATTTGACTCAGTTGAAACCTCGGCGGTGATGCAGGCATTGCGAAATCAGGGGGTAGACGAGCCGTACGTGAAAGTGCTGGAAGATATATATAGTGACTGCACAGCAACCATAGTTCTGCATAAAGAAGGTTACAAAATTCCCATAAAGAAAGGTGTCAGGCAAGGAGACACAATCTCCCCAGTACTATTCACAGCTTGTTTAGAGGAAGTATTCAGAGACTTGGAATGGGAGCAGATAGGGATAAGGGTAGATGGAGAATACCTCAGTAATCTGCGATTTGCTGATGACATTGCCTTGCTAAGCAACTCGGGGGATGAACTGCAAATAATGATTGATGACCTAGACAGGAAAAGTAAAAAGGTAGGCTTGAAAATCAGTATGCAGAAGACTAAGGTAATGTTCAACAGCCTCGGGAAGGAACAGCAGTTTACATTAGGTAGCGAAATACTGGAAATAGTAGGCGAATATGTCTACTTAGAACAGGTAGTAACCGCAGATCCGTACCACGAAAAGGAAGTAACAAGAAGAATAAGATTGGGATGGAGCGCTTTTGGCAAGCACTCGCAGACTATGACTAGTAGCTTACCGGTATCGCTCAAGAGGAAAGTATACAACAGTTTCACCTTGCCGGTACTCACCTATGGGGCTGAAACGTGGAGGCTAACCAAGAGAGTTCTACTTAAGTTGAGGACAACCCAGAGGGCTATGGAACGAAAAATGGTAGGGGTAACATTAAGATATAGAAAGCGTGCAGAGTGGGTCAGGGAAATAACTCAAGTTACCGACATTCTAGTGGAAATTAAGAAGAAGAAATGGACATGGGCAGGACATGTAGTGCGAAGAGAGGATAACCGATGGTCGCTTAGGGTAGCAAACTGGATTCCAAGGGAAG
>JAJIZL010021692.1:0-17332 GCA_023969395.1 Amblyomma maculatum
TACCACGTTCCGAGCAATAAACATCAGTTGCAAGTCAGCGCCTGTCCATGTTATCTTCCTTCCGTCCTTGTCCAAGTCGCGCTGTTCTTCAGAAAATAGAAAACAACTAAAGCAAGCCCTTTTATCACCACCTATATTAGACCATTTCAATCAAAATGCCGACACTGCACTCCACACGGATGCCAGCAACAAATGACTAGGGGCAGTGCTTGTATAATTCCAGGAAGGTGGCGAGCGGGTTATTGCGTACGCAAGCCGAACTCTTTCCAAGGCTTCAGAAAAAGATTGCTTCGCCGTCATCTGGGCCATAACCAAGTTTCAGCCCTATCAGCACAGCTGCCCATTTCGGGTGGTCACCGACCGCCATTCGCTGTGCTGGCTGGTCAATCTTAAGGATCCCGTGGGCCGGCTTGAAAGGTGGAGCCTTCGGCTACAGTACGAAGTCACGATCGTGCATAAATCTGGAAAAAAGACATCATGACGCTGGCTGCTTGTCTTGAGCACCTGTGGGACCGTCGCCAGGAGGCACATATGATGAGAAAGACAGCTGCCTTGGGGCCTTGAATCCTAACGATATGGCAGATCGGCAACGACATGATCCACAGCTTCGTCAACTGATGGCGCATCTCGCAGGAAACGAAGATTTCCTGCATATTCTCCCTGCATTTAAGATTTGGAATGGTGTCCTGTACAAGAAGAATTTCGACAGCAGCCAGAGATTGTGGCTTCTTGTCGTGCCGGAAGACCTGCGCAGTGAGGTCACTGAAGCATGCCACGACGATCCTACCGTTGGTCATCTAGGATACAGCCGAAGGCTTACGCATATTCGAGAAAAATATTACTGGCCGAAAATCTCAAATTACGTGCGTTAGTATACAAGAACCTGTTGCGAGTGCCAAAGGCGAAAAACACCTCCTATGCGACCGACGGGTCTTCTCCAGCCAATCGAGCCAGTGTGCTCCGTTTCATACCATTAGAAGGAATTTTTTGGGCCCATTTCCGATGTCGCAATCAGGCAACAAGTACATTATCATAGCGACGGACTGTCTAACACGCTATGCAAGTCCCGCGCACTTCCGTAACGGCTGCTGAGGTAGCCAAGTTTTTCACTGAGAGCATTGTCCTCCAGCACGATGCTCCAGCAGTGCTGATTACTGACCTCGGCGCTGCGTTTGTGAAGCAACTCACTCAGGAGATTTTGCGTCTAAGCTGTACCAGCCAACGCTGAACTACAGCGTATCATCCGCAAATTAATGGACTAATGGAAATTCTCAGCAGAACTATAGCCGATATGATATAGTGTACGTGGACATCGACCATCGGAACTGGGACGAGGTACTACCTAATGTCATGTTCGCTTATATTACCGCAGTCCAGGAGACGGGACGAGGTACTACCTAATGTAATGTTCGCTTATATTACCGCAGTCCAGGAGACCACCGGTATGTCTCCCTTCTAGCTAGTGCATGGAAGGCAAGTCATCACCAAGCTTGACGCCATGCTGCTTCACGCACCGCCAGACGATGTAGCTGATGATGCCCGGCTAGTATGCAAAAGTGCGGAGGAGGTTCAGCAACTGGCCAGACTCCACATACGACAGCAACAGCGTACCGATGCTCGTCACTACTACCTCCGGAGACGTGATGTCAATTTCCGGCCTGAAGACAAGGTCTGGGTGTGGACACCAGTTCTTTAAAGCATAGCCACTTATTTTATGTTTTTTTCCGACTCCTTTTGTTTCAGGTTTTCGCAGCTAGGCCGGCAAGCTTTGTCAACCTCTTCGTTCGTTCTCTTCACAAACTATGGTAGCTCACGTCGTATTCTCAAGATAACAATATCAACTACAGCAGCAAATGCACTAATATACTACACCACTTGTTACGTCCGATGGCCCATAAACCAAGCACATCAGCAATGAATGTCGCGTAGTCTCCAGACGAGGCCGCTCCAAATAATCGACGCTGCACTGAATTCTGTAATCCCACAATTAATGATTCATTGTGTGCAGCATGCAAAAAAAGTCACTGAATGCTGAAAAACAGCATTCCTCAACGCGTCCGTTATCAACACACTGCACTGCATTTTTCCTTCGGAAAAAGTGCACAGTGGTCTCTTTTTCAAACTAGTCGTTTCAGTTGGATGAAAATCGGGCAGTTATATATAGCTCCCATTCCAGCTTTGTACCTAGTAATTATTTAAAAGGGGGAAAGGGGGGGGGGGGACAAATTTTTGAAGAAAAAAAAACAGACCTACGCTGAGGGTTGAACATCGGCCGCTCATAAAACGAGCAAAGTGTGCGCTTCGTACCACTCAACCAGATGCGAGAGAGGTGGTGCGACACATATTTTAATTTTTTTTGCAGCGGACTACTTCCGTACCTTTGGCTGCATTGACAGTTATGTATGAAACAGAGTATAAGCGCGGAAGACATTTAGTCGTAGAGGGCAATGACAAGACGGAATCGTTTCCTTGCTTGCTTCGCCCCCTTACATCAGTGACATGTGGAGAAGCCATCGCGATGGCTCGAACTCTGTGTTTTGGCAATGCGGCGCGCACCCCAGACCCAGCCGTTCGCATGCAAACAGAGAGTTGTAGCTCTCAAACGGGTCACCCCTCTGCCCCTAAAGCACCCCATTTCTCCTCATTAAGTCATGTTTCCGTGTCATGCTCTCATATGTTGGCTTTCTTTGATGCTTTGAAGCCCCCTTTGCACAAAGGCAAGAAAGCTACTGTGGTGGGTGAGCTCCGTTCTTCAGTTTTTCATGTCACGAGCGCTCGTTAGCACAGGTTCGGTTAGTTGCAAAACAAATTGTACGACCACAATTTGTTCAAGTTTCTAATGTTATAACCGGGAAATCGTGCTATCCAAGAATCTACTAACCGGTAGAAAAATTGTGTAACTTAAAGGTCTATTTACATTTGCAAGTCGCGAAGGGCGCGAGACCGGCTGGCTGTCTCATGCAACCAGAGAGCCACGCAGCATGACTAATGTTTGCATGCGACCTGCAGATTGCTTTCCAATCTTGTCTATCTTGACTGTTCATCGCATAGAGTAAAGCTAACTTACGTTCAATTCAGCTGAGCCGCTGATTGGTTACCGGTTTGCGAACAGCAGTCGCAAAGCTGGAAAATCAAGCAGTGGTCGAACGGCCTGCGACTGTTGCTTTTTGACCAAAACGGTCGAACGACCTCCACGAGTCGCAAGTGTGAACGGGCCTTAACTCTGTGGAAAATTATTTACTGCCCGCGACTTTTAGCACATGAAACAGGAAATCGTATGAACCAGGAACGTATCAAAGAGGTTCTACTGTATTTGCCCGCATCTCAGAAGGAAACTAGGCATACTTCAGCCGCTAACTGCTTTCACCAGCTTCACTAGTAGTAGGATGGCCATTAAATTCTTTGTACGAGATGCTTTCAGTTGCTCAATTATTTTGCAGAGAAGTCTTGCAGAAAATACTTGCGAAATTCCAGCTATAACTTTTTATGAATAGCTCGTGCTGAGGTAACGTGTGGGAGGCCCTCCAATGCCAGCACAGCTGGATCTGGCCACAAGAGCACTGGGAGTTGATGAGGAATGCCATTCCTGAAATTCTGCAGCACTCTTTCAATGCAAGGCAGCAAAACATTTAGCTTTGTGCAGCAGCAGGAAGCATTTCATCGATGCTGGAATCAACAAACAGTCTCTTCCTTTCAGAAAAGCAGGGGTATAGAGCAGAGGTATGAAAAGCAGGGGCATGAACAGTCAAGTGCAGCGTCAGCACCATGCACTTCCTTAACACTTTGCCTGACATGTTTGCCAGGGCAGTCCACTACCTGTGGCCCCAATGCATCTTTAGGGGCAGGATGCCAAACTCCTTGGCTGACATTTCAGAGCTTTTACTGCTGCAAGTAGATCAGCTCCAAATGACCACCATCCGACGAGAAATGGAAGGTCGCAGATAGCTGCACCTTCGCTTGAATGGCACTTGCCTTCATGGGTGGCGGCTGCTGGCGAAAGGCCGAGGGCTGCGGGCGTTCGGCTAGAGCCTTGCTCCTCCCCGGCTGCTGCATCTGCTGCACCGCTGCGGCCAGGGACGGGGGTAGGGCTGCTTCGGTCATGTCGCTCTGATGCCACTCGGTTTTCTGCTTCTCAAAGAACCTGCACGCACCACCATCACTGATTGGCCGTAACATGCTGCACTGACTGCCGACTAAGGCTAAATATATGTGAAATTTTATTGTTTACGTGACCGGAAGCTGCCAGGTGCACTTTTTGCCAGCTGGGAATTCACTGCCACTCCTCAGAGGGGTTGGCACGAGGGTGAAGATCTTTGGTGCATGCACAGCAATGCTGCCAATGCTAGACCACTGTGTGCAGCAACACGCTACTCTCCAATGTCACGGGCACGACAGAGATTTACCGGATGCCCCTGAAACGTTTACAGTGAGTCCTCCGCAGACTCCAATTTAATGTGACAGTGTTAAGACTTCCATTCAGCAGAGAACCCAGTGGTGCCGGCATGTAGAGAAAACTTACATTAGTCGAAAAGGTTTGACATCACATGCAGAATTAAAAAGCAAAATAAAATTTAGACAGAGATCAAACTGAAACCTCGAACACTGATACACACACACTTCCTCTGGGCCAAGCAGGCACATTCATACATCATGTTGTCTTTCACATAGTATGCTAATGAGTAATTATGTGTATGGCATTAATTTAGAGCGTAGCCATGTTTGCAAGGGAAGGATCTGCGAGGGAACCCTTAAATACTTTGCACCCCTAAATGTTTCACAGCCAGGTGGCATTTCGTTGCAGTCCAAATAAATTTCCAAATTTCCCACTTTGTGATCTCAGTGATATTATGGGCACTTGCAGGCAATCACTCTGTGTTCCTAAAGGTCTTAACTGTAAGTTTGCTTTTTGCCATTTCAGACAAGTAATGATCCAAGCCACCGCTTACAGTGCCGCTTTGAAGCAGCATCTGTGATGTCATCATTGAAAGTTCAGTTTTCTTGTACTGCGGCAAGTATTTAAACACACGCACGCATATATACTATATACTATATTTTATGGAGAGAGAGAAGATGTGAAAATCAACTTAGGCAATAAAGCCCCACAGGATTCTCAAGAAAGGGTCACACAAGGCTCCAGGACCACTACGGCATGCGACTTGTGTACTGACTCTGGCTTGAAGGTCTGGTCTTCCTCATGCAGCTCGGGCAGCTTCGTCAGGCCAATCTCCAGACGAAGCCTGTCAACCAGGTCCTTGAGTGGCTTGTACTCGTGGTGCATTTGCTTGGCCCCATCCAAGTGCTTGTTCCTGTCTTCCTCGGATTGCTTGATCACAGTCTCCATCTGGAACAGCCAGAGACAAGTGAAACAATCTTACCACACTGACAAACTGCGCAATAGCCGAGGTGCTCGCAGAGAAAAAGGCTCATTAGTAAGATAGAACTGCATATTCAAACCTAAATTACGGTTTCTGATACTTACCACATTGATGTCAGCATGAATTTGCCTCAGTTCTTCCACATGGGCCATCTTCTCCTGCAGCAACAACTCCATTTCATGCCTGTACTCTTGGAGACATCGTTCTTCATTCTCTGTAGCCTCTATTTCATTCCGAAGTCTTGATTTCAGCTTTTCCATCTGAACTGTGCGTGCCCTGTAGGAGAGCGTTTACACACGTTTATGACTAAATATTCACTGCGGCACGGTCTCCTGACGCATCACTTACTGGAAACGACGCACTCAAACAACGAACAACCACTATGATAACATGGAAGCTTATTTGTGTCCAGTATGGGCACTAATATCGTATTCATGCATTTCGACATAAGGCAAAAACAGAAGAAATCGATCGCATGAAAAGAAGCGCGCAGTGACGACCCGGTTAGGCTGCTTTCTCCCATCCGTTATTATGAGAAAACTGTCGCTGTAAACATGGAAACGAAAGGGAAAAGTGAAAATGCAGCTTACCTGATTTCCTTGAGACACTCTAATTTCCCCATAATTGTTGCTTCATCCGTCATGGCCTTGAATATACAGCGATTGTGATCTATTAGTCAAACGTAATGACTGACTTGAGAATGGGCTTTCCAATGCGATCACCATAAACTCCGAATAAGCAACACACCCAAACAACGCGCAGTAGCAGTCGCACAAAGTAAGTTAAGTAAGCGTCTGGGTGCGTTCCAATACCCCCTCGTAGACGTCTACTTAGACGGCTACGCGAGCAGCCGCCATCTTGGGACGCGTTCCAATTCTCGCGAAGCAGTCTCGCTATGTCTCGCGAAGACGGCTTCGCCGAAGTCAACATCCATGCAGACTACTTTGCTGTCTAAACATGGCGGACAGAGCGCGTTTCGCTAGTTTCGCTATAGTGCCTAGAATATACTAGCTAGTGTGCCGTGCGGAGGGCTCTCTCAATGGGAGGAGGCATGGAAAAATGGGAGGAGGCATGGAACATGGAAACCAGCGAAATGTGCAGTTTACAGAATAAAAAGGTAGCAATTTTAAATGGTGTTATTATTGATCACTTCTTTTCAGAGCAGGAACAATGACTAGAAATTTGCCTGTTAAACCACTCAAAATGCAGGTTTCTGCCGCCAATGCGTACCTGTGTAATACTGCAATGCTCTGGCTGTGCTTTATGTTCATATACAGCATCCTTTATGCTTAGTTTCTCTGCATGTGCACTCCATGTCTTGAGCATTGCTGAGGGCGCAAAGCAGCAAGCATAACATGCCATGTTTGGTCAGAGTGGCATGTTCAAAAAGACGACATAAAAACATTAAAATACTGAATGCCAGGTTCTGGTCAAACTACGTTTGTATCTTTTGTTATTCTGCATGGGTTTTGCTGCAGTTATATGACGTTTCTATATAGTATGTGACAGTACTGAATGGAGATGCATGCGTACAGTGCCATCTGGAAAAAGCAATTGAGGGAAACTGGCAGTTGCCCTTGGAGATGTGTAATCAAAGTTCAACACAGATAACTTGAATTTCATTTTCCCTTCTATTGCAGGAGGAGCCCAACCTGCTCTTTCCATCTTAGGCCTGAAAGACAAGCAACAGCTGATCGAGCGAATGTACGGGATAGTAGCAGCTCCTAGAATCCCGGCCTGCGGAGGCCGCCCACAGAGGACTCAATCATCTCCTCGCTAATTCTGAAATATTAGGTTTCAATAAATACCTTTTCCTCCACCACCTCCCCAAGGGGAGAGCTGTCACGGCCAAGGATAATTTAAAAAATTATTCAAGTAGATTCTTAATACTCCAGTTGCCTGCAAATTGTACCATTCCATTCCGTCTATGTTTGCACGCAGCTTTAACATGGATATTTTTTTTAGTGTAGACTATTTATGCATGCAGTTTTTGCAATAAAGCAAAAAAAAATGCTGCTTTTACCTCGCATGCTGGTATGCCTATGCACTTCGCATGTTTTCAGGAATGGTGCATTTGTGTAAAGCTCAGCTAGCATATGTGCCTCTTTGATGGAAGTTTTAATTGCACACTGCTGTTCAGTGCTTTGTGTGTAAAAGTAAAGCAGACAACAGGAAACGAACCTGTTGCATATTCTGTTGTCTGCTTTACTCATGACAAAGGCATTGAGCACTAGTATGTGACTGAAATTTCCATGGCACATGCTTGCTGAGCTTTACACGAATATTATTGGCAAGTTTTTACACCAATAGCGGGCTCTGCAAGTAAGTTCCGGGAAACGTCCGAATGCCCGCCTCCGGCTGTCCGTCGGACGTCCGTGGGACGCGATCCGGATCCACGAACGATAGTCCGACGGACGTCCGCTGTACGTATATCGATCATAACCGGACTTCCGTCGGATGTCCGAAAACGGACGTCCGTCGGACTTCTATGGCCGTCTGGGCTCCTATTCGAGGCAAGAGCGGGGGCTTTGCGGACTCTGGTGTACAGAAGCCGGTTCGACACAACTATGCACGACACGGCTTGCAGAGTGTGGTGCGGCGGACGAAAGCACAGAGCACTTGGTTATTCACTGCCAGGGCCTCCAGCCGCCACAACGAGAGGGAGCCACGTTCCTGAAAGCGCTTGGCTTCTCGACCCATGGAGGAAGAAAAAAACTAGGAGGGAGCGCGCGCAGCCTCCGCAAGCCAACCTCCTCTGACGCCGCTCCCTTCTCTCTCTTGCGCGCAATGATTCTTGGTAATTTAGCCAACATAGTTGCCAAATTCAAAAGCAGCAGGGTACATGGTATTTTTTAGTGACTTTGGATGTCCCCGCGGAAACCCTACCGGAGTGGTCTGCCGAAAGTTGTGCGTGTCGTCGTAACACATAAGTTACTTTGTTTACAATTAATTGTTGCATTGTACTCCGTGTTTATAGGCACATTAGTGAGAACTGCAGGTGGCCTTTTCATCTTTGGTTTCGCGACGAATTCGACATAACATTGCATGCCTGGAGAATTGACCTCAGCGTAACAATGTGTATTTCAGGTCTGCATTTCCTAAATGAATCAAATGATTTTCGTCTCGAACAATATAATGCACCTGCCCTGACAAACAAACGTTTCGTTTCTCGATGAGTGCGCATAACAGGATACTCACCGTTAGAGCGACAGCCCCGAGAGGTATATCCGTGTAGTTCTTGCATCCCGGCACGCAGCATTTCATATGGCAGTACTTTTTGTTGGGCTAGTTGGTTTGATTCCATGCTTGCGGGACCCAGCGCACAAAGACAGCACACGAACACAGCGGACGACAGGACGAATCGATGATCAGCGCTTCGTCCCCTCGTCCTTCTTGTTCTCGCGTGCTTCGTCAGATCGCCGAGCCCCGCTAGCATTTCATATGGCGCAGCTGAGAGAACCCAGCCATACTTCGCGAAATACATGGGTGCACTGCGCGGCGGCGGCAGCCCCCACGGGATCAGCCCGTCTAAAAGTCCAAAGTTCCATCTACCGCCTGCTCGCAGCGCGCACCTCAAGTTTCTAGTGCATGCGTCGCGTAGCGAAGGCCACGCGAACGCATTCCTTGAGAGCGAAGCGTGCGAAACCGCAACCGAAACCAGCTACCGCTTGCCGTATATCACGTGACGGCTAATTTCCCATGATTCTTTCCATTATATTTTTTATGACTAGGCTTAAGTTTTCCGCCGCGGCGCTCCCTCCTAGTTTTTTTTCTTCATGTCTCGACCCCACCTACCAAGCAGCCGCAGGAAGAGGACGCGGGCTGCAGCGTACTGTGGAGACCACCAAGAAGCGCCTAGCCGAGTGGTGGAAGACTGTGCGCCGCCGATAGGGGGTGTTTGGTGGCAGCTACTGCTTGTGTGTGTGCTTGTGTGGGTGACCGATGTGACTTATGTGCGTGTGTGTGTGTGTAACTGCGCAACTCAGTGTCTGTGTAACTCTTTGCACTCTGGCCGGACACTGTGTGCGTGCGCTCGAGGGGCGCCGCTGAATGGGTCAATGGTCATTGAATGGCGGGGCTTGTTGTGCTGCCTTTTAAAGCGTTCTTTTAAATCTCCTTTGCACAGGTAAATATATAATCAATTGGAAAATGTTATGTTTGGTTTTAGCGGCACATATTGCACGCAACAACAAAGGAGGAAGGAGAAGACACCCTCAAAACGGCAAGAAATGTTTACACTCAGCATCGCGCTCGGGTACTCTGAAGCATCAAGAACGGGAAATAAACTAAGCAGGATATGGTGTCATCTGTGTTCGGCGACAGATAGATGACTCTGGATGAGGGCCAATGCCCCCTTCAGAAATCTTCTGCATCTTTGCGCGTGAGCGGCAAACCGGCGAATTCTGTCATCGATCACTTCTGGCTAACCTATTAGCAAAAGCGTCGATTGTTTTATGCTTTCATATTCAAATCGCATCTGTAAGAAAACGATTAAGCAATATTCCTACGGATGCTAATCAGAGGCAGTGTAGGTGCAAAAAATGGCTTTTATTTCTTCGCAAAATCAATTGATCAGTAAAGTGACTCAGGCGTCTTATTTTATTGGCACAACACTGGTTTGCTTTAAAGGTCGTAAGATGTGGCGCATACAAAATACGCAGTTCCAAATACAGAAGAAATGTAGCGATAAACACTGTTGCACATTGGAACCAAGTAGCATCTTTGATTTTACTGACACAGCCTTGGTCGCTTTGAAAAGGGTCGTAAGACATGGCGCAGGCACATTAATTCAAAGCACACATCTCCAAATAAAAATAAATGCACAGAAAAACACTGTTACACAAATGGAAGATGCTGAGAACCCTTAACGAAATGAAAAGATATGAAAACTAAGCGCAAGCAAATAATTTTCGTACAAACATTTTTCACACACTCTGCAATCTAACTTTAATTTCGATGATAATAAGCTTCTGATATGCACGAGAATATCTTCTAAAGATGCAAGCAGTTACCAGAAAGTTTGAAGTATTTAGAGATGCATTCAGGCGCCAGGCAAAATAATAATTGTAACAGATTTTCAAACCACAACTTTCACAAATGTTTCAAATTAATAAAACATGAAATTACGAAAGCATACTGTCACCGAATCTGAGCTGCAGCGACCCGCACGCCTACGCTTTTGCTACCGCATTTACTGCTGTCACTGGAGATAATTTGAAGGCTTTATCTCGGACAAGGATATGGATCCGTACTTTCGCGAAAACACTCACAATCTCTCTTACAGCATCGTGACAGGCTGGGAAGCAAGATACCAATGAAATGCTTTTTTTTTTTTTTGCGGGCCTGCAGTTGTGCAGTGCTGATTGAATTTTTGAGGAGAGCCTCTCTGTAACTGCGGAAAAAGTTCTCAGCAATTTTTACAGTTTCGATGACGGCCGATGATGGGTTCGTCAGTGACATGTGAGACTGTGAAAACTTCCACTCAATTAACCTTACCGGTTCTACTTTTGTTCTACTTGAACACTGAAACGCGCAGCAGCACGGCATCGCGCGCACGAATTTGCACGCGCGCAAGCCACAGGAACGGCAGGACGAGGCAGTTTAATGGCGGCAGTGTGAAAATAAAAAAACAAGCAAAACAAGATTTTGCGTGCGCTGATGACGTTTCTTGACGTGTTGGCAACGTGAGGGGGCCCGGCAGCCAACGACAAACCAGAAAAACCGCCCTCACTCTCTCTTTGGAGAGGGGAGGGTACAGGAGTGAGGAGAAAAGCGTCGGGAGAGGGAACCGGCGGCAAAGATCTTACAAGCAGCTGTGTTTTTCGGTGGGCTTGCCTCACGGCCCTGCATTGCCGCCTAGGTAATGATGCCGTAATCTGTGGCGATTTTAACTCTCACCACAGGGCCTGGGGCAGCCAGACATCCTCAGCCAGGGGCAAGAAGCTGCTGGATTCCATTTCAGCGGCTGGCATGCGGTTCCTGAGGCCCACGGCCCCAACCTTCATCAGGCCTCGATGCTCGTCCGTCCTCGACCTGGCCCTGCTGACGGAGTCCTGCTTCTACATCTGGGAGCGAGCGGCAGACTCCCTGGGCTCCGACCACTTCCCCATCTACCTGACACCTACCAAGCAGCGTCGACAACGAGACAGGGTGTATCGGGTAACGAGGTGGTCTCAGTTCAGGGAGCTGACCAAGGGTATCCCGCACGCAGGTGACTTCCTAACCCTTTTAGGAGAATGTGCCCAGAGTGCCACCGTGACTGGCCATGTTCCCAGACTCACACCGGTGCCTGACCTCCGGCTACTGGGTCTTCGAGCAGCTAGGCGAAGGGCGGAACGCACAGCCAAGCGGACGGAGCTTCCCAAGGACTGGTCCAAATGGAGGAAGGTCGACGCCTGCTGCCGCCGACAAGCCAACCGACGGGGTCGAGAAGGCTGGGCCAGCCTCTGCCACAAGCTTCAAACCGCCCGACAGTCAGCGACAGCATGGCGTCTCTTCCGATCTCTCCTGCAGGTGACCGTCAACCGCCATCCTGTCCTGGGCGCCGCCATTGCCAGAGGGGTGTCATACCAGGCGTTAGCCGAGGAGCTGGCCGACCACCTGTCCAAGGCTGCCCGCCCTGCAGTTGGCCCTCTTCCAAGCCCTCCACTACGTGAGCCTCTGACTTGCCACCCCCTTCCTCCCGCAGCAGCCTCCATGGTCGCTGCTCAGTGCTCGGATCCCATCACCACCCACGAGCTTCTTCGGGCCCTCAACCGGTCCAAGAAAAAGACGGCTCCAGGTGCAGATGGGATCACCCTCCAAATGCTGCGCAACCTAGACTCCCCAGAAAAGGCCCGCCTCCTGCAGGTTATCTTGACTCTCTAGCGGCGTCAGCGGCATCCAGCGGTATCAGTCGGTCGCTGCTAGCGCTGGGGGGATGAAAGGGGGGCGGAGCTGGTTACGAGGCCGACGACGACGCCGACGCGAAACTCAGGAACGGACGCCAAAGAGCTGCGCTCTAAAAGACGGCTCCAGGTGCAGATGGGATCACCCTCCAAATGCTGCGCAACCTAGACACCCCAGAAAAGGCCCGCCTCCTGCAGGTGTTCAACGGGATCTGGGAAAGCGGCATCCTTCCCGAGAGTTGGACTACGGCCATCGTGGTCCCCATCCTCAAGGGGAAGAAGCCCCCCCAGCAGCTCTCGTCCTACTGCCCCGTGTCCCTGACATCTGCAGCCTGCAAGGCCATGGAGTCCGTGGTCCTGGAGCGCCTCTCTTGGATCGCACGGGTGAAGAACTTTCTCCCTGAATGCCAGTCCGGGTTCCGGAGACACAGGTGCACAGCGGACTCCATCGCGGATGTAGTGTCCACCCTGGAAGAGGCACAGTAGATGGGCGACGTCGCCTTTCTCGCCCTTCTGGACGTCGAGTCTGCCTTCGACCACCTACCACACCAGGCCATTCAACAGGCTCTGGATGACCTGGGAGTCACAGGTAACCTGCGGCGTTTCATCACAGCCTTTCTTTCCAATCGTACCCTGCAGGTCCGGGTTGGAAAGACCCTGAGCTCGCCTCGCCCCATCAACATCGGAGTGCCCCAGGGGTCTGTTCTCAGCCCCTTCCTGTTCAACCTGGTGCTGGCCGGTCTCCCGAGCGCCATCAAACAGGATTGGGACCACAGAGTGCTGACCTCGATCTACGCTGATGACGTGGCGCTCTGGGTCCGGGCCCCAAGGAGGAGGATGATCTCTGCCAGGAAAGCCCTTCAACGAGCCCTCGACTCCGTGCAGCAGTTCCTTCGCGACAGGGGGCTCAAGCTCTCTGCCGCAAAGTCTGAGACCCTCATGGTGCACCCTTTGGGAGCACGGGCGTCAGCTCATGCAACCACCCTGATGATCGACGGCACCAGCCTGCCCTGGAGACGCCAGGTCAAGTACCTGGGGCTGGTGATCGATCACCGCCTCACATGGATCCCTGCAGACAAGGCCTACCTGGGTCATCTGAACCGGGTTGGCCGAGCAGCCCAACGTCTTCTTGCAGGGGGCAACGGCTGCTCCACATCATGGGCAATCCGGCTGTTTGAGGCGGCCGCCACCTCTTCGATACTTTATGCCCTCCCTTTTGTTTCCCTCAGGCCCACCAGAGTGAACATCCTTGACGGAGCACGCAGGAAATGGATCCGACGCCTGCTGGGAGTAACGCAGTGCTCTAGGATTGCGGCAACACTGGCGGAAGCCGGTGTCTACCCCCTGACCCTGCAGCTCCTCCAGAGAGGCCTCACTCACGTGGACCGCCTTCACCATGCCCCTGAATGAGCTTCCCTCCTGGCACGGCTGTGCAGCGCCCCCCATTCACGGATGGGGCAACTGACGGCTGTATACAAGGACTTCATCGGAGATGCCCCAGGGTATTCCATCCTCCCTCCTCCACCAACACGTCCTCCTTTACAGGTCATCCTTGACCTGGAGGGGGTCAGCAAGCGCCGCTGCCCAGTTGCTGCCCTGGGCCAGGCTGCCGCAGCCCTGATTGAAGAGTGCAAAGGGAGCACCCTCCTCTTCACCGACGGCTCGGTCCTGCCTTCCACGGGCCAGGCTGCAGCGGCTATGACGGCCCCACAGGTGGGGGTGTCCAGCTCTTGCAAGCTCTCCTTTCCAGGTAGCTCTACTGCAGCCGAGCTGGCGGGCCTCCATCTGGCAGCGGACTTCCTGGAGACTGGTCAGCCCCCAGGCTTCTACACCATCCTGTGCGACTCGAGGCCGGCACTGCAGCTCCTGCGCAAGCCGTCCTGCTTCCAGCTATCGGCTTGCCACCTACGAGCGCGACTCCAGGCCCTGGAGGATGCCGGCTTCGTCATCTTACTGCACTGGATCCCGGGCCATGCGGGCATCCAGGGCAACGATGAGGCCGACGCACTTGCCAAAGCGGCCCACTCCGACCAGGTAAGTATGACTAATCATGTATCTGCCTTTGACTTTTCCAGGCTCCCCCTCAAGAAGGCCGTGAGGGCCCTGCACCCCGATCGGCGGATCGCCGAGGGGAGGACTTTCCACCGCCTGTCCGACAATCTCGCCCGCAGGGAACGAGCTCTCCTCCTACGCCTCCGCACCGGAGGTTCCTGGACGCCCACGGAGATGTATGTCCGTGGCCGGGCCCCCACCCCAGCATGCCCCTCCTGCGGTGATGCAGGAACGCTGGAGCACCTCCTCTGTGTGTGCCCGGCACACGCCCACCACCGTCGCAAGATGGAGGCAGGCTACCGGGCCCTCGGACTTCCTGCTGCCACCGAGGAGCACCTGCTCTTCCCGGCCAGGAGCCCCCTGGCAGCCCACCGGCTCCTGCTGGCCTTCCTGGAGGAGTCCGGCCTGGCTGCAAGACTGTAGCCCACCACTGGGCCTGCTGACCTGCTGGCCACAGCGCTGGCGACGGAGCCGATGACAAGGACGACGAGAGCGACTCCTCGACGACGATGATGACCCCCCCTCCCCCTCCCAACATCCCATCTCCCCTTCCCCCGGACACCAAGAGTGCCGCCGCGAATTAAGGCCGGCATAACCCGTGTCCGGTATCCCCCCCCCCCCCAAGAATAACCCAAAGACCCCAACTCAACTCAACTCGGTGGGCTTCCTGAACCTACAGGGCGCTCGGCGGGAGCAGAAATGGACCGAGCTGTACCGCTCTTTGGAAATGGAGCGGTTTTCGGTGTATGGGGTGGTGGAAACGCACCTAAGAGACCTGGAAGAACCACCATCGTTGCCGAGTGGTGCTGGTCGGGGTGCAACAGGGATGCCCACAGTCGTAAAGGAGGCGGGGTCGGAGTATTGTGGCGACGGGATCTCCAATGGAAACGCGTAGAAGGCTGCAGGGAACACTTGTGGGTGGATGGCAAAGTGATCCCAGACGGCCACTGACGTCCGACGGACAATCGAACTCGGCCGCAACTCGGCGGCCGATTTCGGACGTCCGCCGGAATTCCGGCGTACGTACGAAAGCGGATGGTCGAATCTGTTCGCCCAGCGGACAGCCGCCGTACGTCCGCCACTGGATTTGCTTTTACACAGCTATGATATAGTTTGTAGTCGTCGTGCTCGTCTGAACTGCGTATAAATCAGTAATGCCGTCAAGTCTGCATTATATGATGCCAGAGCGAATCGATGCGATAGAAAGCGTTTCTATTAAACAGTTTTTTTATTTTCCGCATGTTTCATCTTTGAATTCTTCCATCAAAAATTTTTGATTAAAAGTTAAATGACCATTAAACAATTTTCTATCATGATGCTTCGGTCAAATTTTAATCAGTGGCTGAATAGACGCAGCAAGCTCGAAAAGAACCTATGAAAGAACGAAACCGAACCTATCCTCAAAAAAATTTCAAATGAGCCAATCCAATCCACCTGACAAGTTGAAGTTTAGTTCTAGTATAGTTTCGCGCTGAGCGTATCGATAGTGCGCTTCCATCGAGCGGCCGTCAGCACGAACTGGCGGCAGAGGCGTTAGCGACGTTCTATATTAAATCAAGTTTTGGTTTTTAGGATTCAGCGCGCTTCAGACATAGGACGCAAAAATAAACATTCAAGATACTGGAGCATAAATTAGCCATTCTTTGCTTACTGGTGCAGCGTCTTCACCGAAACCGAAGGTCAAAAAGAAGGGCATTCCAAACGGTACAAACGGGCCCGTTTTTTGCACAGAGTTAGCCCCGATGGGCGGAGCGTGGCGTTAGCTGACGTCATAAAACAACGAATTACAGCAAATATTTCAAGCATTAAGCAACTTTGTTTTATGTGGTGCGAGTTCGAGGCCAATTTTGGTTAGTGTATCTTCAAGACAAAGAAGGGCTGCCCATCCATGGCCATGAGCCTTCCCATTCAATAAAGGACATTCAATGAATCAAGCAACTTTAGCTGTATTTATTTCTTTTTTGTTTACAGTTTCGCGTCACGGCCGGGCTTTGTCACGTGAATTTTGACTTCCGGGTTGTGGTTTGGTTTCTGCTGGAATTGCGTGCAGGCAGGCGGATGTGACCTTTATTCTCTTGATATTTGCGCCCAATTTGCTGGGAATGTGGTGTTGTGCTCGGCTTCCAACTACGGCAACTCAACTAGAACGCGATACAAGATGTTTCGAGTGCCGTCGAGGTGTGAACGAGTTGCGCGTTGTTTTCTTCTTCTTTGTGAGGTAAGTTTGATCATTGTGCTTACTTGGTTTGGACGCGCATGATGAGAAACCAGAACCGTTGCGACGAGACTGAATGACTGAATAGCGAAAGACGCAAACGTAAATTTTCCGCCAAAGGGCAGCAGTGGCGTCATCTGGCACCATTACAGAAAAGTGCCATGCTTGTCTCGATATGGTGGCTAGTCTCGATGCTCTTGTCTTGAGCCGCAGCGCTTTCCCCCAGCGACGCCAGATGACGCTACAGCTGCCTTTTGCTAGAAACTCTGCGCTGACGTTTTTCGCTCCTCGTCGCAGACAGTTCTAGCTTCTCATCATGCGCGGCCAAACCAAGTAAGCACCATGATAAAACTTACCTCGTAAAGAAGGGGACAACAACTCGCAAGCTTTGTGCGCAGTTTCAGCGCAAATGAGCCTCCGGTTCAGGCGGGAGAATTTTTCAAACGGGGGTTCGATAAAGTTGCAGAACACTGTATAGAGAGCTACATTCATTCATAAACCTTTCTTCACAAGGATGACCTGAGGCCTAGAGGGGAAGGGGTGGGTTAGGTGAGGTTGAGGGCGCCAGACTCCGACATGAAGTCTAGCAGGGCACTATAGCTTGCGCTTGGCGTTGGTTTAGGGAACCCAACCTCAAGTTTGGCTGCGCGACTGCAGCCAGCGCGCGCTCCTCCGCAAGCGGCAAAATATTGAAGCATTGGTCTGGCGCGGCGCTGATGCGGCGCTTGACCGAACGTACGTAATAAGCAGAATCAATTACGCCACGCCCTACCTGGACATCAAGGCCGGCGAAAAAGAGAAGT
>JAJIZL010021694.1:0-17781 GCA_023969395.1 Amblyomma maculatum
CAGTACAGCGAGAATGAGTTCACATCAGTCCACATCGCTGACCCCTCAACTCCCACTGCGAAATAACTGCTGCGTATCACTGAACCGGGACGCTTCGTCGCATGTAATCTACTGTCGCTGGCTGGGGTTCTCGGACGATCCATTTGCGAACAGTGACTACGGTTTTTACACATATGGTTTCTCGTAGGAATTTAGGCCGTTTTTATTGGTCTAGCATCCCTTCCAATTTTCCATTGGCGGTTCCAGATGTGCAGATGACGGAGCCGTGATGGTACACTTTGACCAAACGTTTTCCATGAGTGGAGCGCTTATCTGCCACTTTTCGAGCGGCGTAACTTGTTCCTTTTCTCTGAAGTCTGAATGTTGTAACTAGTACAGCGCGAAATATTGGCGAGAAGTGATATCAATATCTTGCTACAGACGTGCCAGTTTGCTTCATCATAATTGGCGTTCTGGCTGTGGTAATTTCGTTTCCCTTGTATCCGAATGCTCGAAAGCAAGAGGAGTGGCAGCTCGAATATTTTTGGCGTCTTTTCTTGTTAATACATTGGACGCCTAGAAATATATTTGAAGACTATGCATTTATTTCACCTAAATTATTATTCGGTGCGTGTTACATTTGTCTAATCTCAGGATATGTCCCGTCTAACAGCACTGCGTGATTTTGTCTCCATGATGGCGAATTGATATAAATAGCATGAGCGGCGCTTGGCCCGAGAGCACCGTCACTAGCGCGTTTTCCATCAAAGCCAAACATCAATGGCCATAGGAAAGCTCGCACCCGTAGCAAAAATATTGTGCATATATACCAGCTACCACCGTAGACCACACCCGCACCTCGCCTTGCAGTAATTTAATTACAGTAATGAAATTTAAGTACCTAATTAAATTTGCTTAATTACCTTAATTACTTTTGCCGGTAATTTGTAATGTAATTAATTACGTCTCGGCAGTAATTTCTCAGCGAAGGTGATTAATTCCTTTCGAAATTACGTTTACTAAAGTTCCACTGCTCTTTCAATAGACAACACATAGAGTGCATGCCACGAAAGACGACGACGTGCGGAAAACCTGGGCCAGCATAACGGATCGGCGAAAGAAGAGAGATTTGGGCTCAACAGTGCACCTGAGACCTCCTGAGTCCGGTAATGCATCAAGTGACCGCCGAAGGGGCAGATGGGGAACAACGGCCGGTGTTCAAAACTAGCTGGGAGCACAGCGCAGTGGCACTCCTTGTTGCGTCGGCTAGGGTGCAGTGGTTCCTGGTTACACTCGCCACCACGGAGCGAGAGAGGATGGGGATGGCGGGAGACAGGCGGAAGAGTCCATAGCGTGAGCATTGCTGAAAGAAAGGTGCCGAGGTCGCTCCTTGGGATCACGTAATTTCACCGGGGCCTTCAAACGGGGGAGACAGCTCCGGGTGAGCAAGACGCTGAATTGGCCGCTCATTTCACGAGCGTTCGATATATGTTTTTGTCGTTTTGCTGCCGTTCTTATTTTTGTAATGACACGTGCTGCATGAAAAAGAGATGGAATAGTTCTCTGGGACGGAATTTTGGAAGGCGAAAGAATGTGTGTGCATCGCGTCTGTAGAAAATTTGTTTTGTTTACTAGCTTTACTTGGTTTTTGCATAGACGAAAACTAGAGATTAATTTAAAAGTAATTTATCTACTCCGCAGAAGTAGCTGTAAAATAATTTCATTGCTTTTGGCATCAGCAATTAGTAACATAATTAGATTTCAGTTATTTTCATCGAAGTACTTAATGTAAATTAATTCATTTTAAATGTAATTTTGTCATATATGAACGGCGCTTATGTTTCAACCATTATACTTCCAGAAAACCTTTTGTAGATCTGCATCCAAGGCTACTCGGTGAAGGGAATGAGACGGGCCTTTGTTCCCGAGCCTTGAACAACGGCGTACCCAGTACTAACAACCTCGCACTTTGCACCTTCACCCTTTCACACCTTCGCAACCCTAAACCTAGCAACGAACAACTTACTCCCCATGGCACACGGGCAAAAGCTCGTCTTCCCTTACTTGCCTAGCTTTCGCTATAAAACCACAGAAAGGTGTCCGGGGGTATAGGCCACGGAGGAGTCGTGGTTTTGTGTTGAAAGAAGCGTGTTTAACCCTCGGCCACGTATAGATTTATCCATTCCTGTCACGCCTCCACCGTAGGAAGCTTAGATAATTAGAGGAGCATTCGCGAAACAGCATGCCTGCCTACATGCTGCAATGATTTACGCACTTTAGTAACTCTTGTAGGTCATGATAATTACTACATGCGTGTAATGATTCATCATCTCGAGCCTACGACAACCATGGAAGAGCGCTAATATTATCGCAATTCATAAGGAAGCGAAGTATATGGACTTAGAAAATTAGGCAAAACGGCTTACCTTTCGTTGACTACAAGGCATTTACTATTGACTCCAATTAACCAAAGAGCCGTGCTCACTTTCGTAAAAGTTACTAATAAAATCTAGAGGACACCAAGCTTCGCCTTTAAAGATATGACGTGGTTCCTCTTTCTCTCGCCATTGTACTTGCCATTGAAAAACACCGGATGTTTGATTCTTATTTCATCTTCCCACCTCAACTGAGCAACCTGTGTTGCCAGCTCCTGCCAACTTTCTGATATCATGTCGTAGTTGAACCACACAAACCATCGAAGAATTAGTGCTCGGCCATGCCAGATGCCAGTTATCGCATGCCAGTAGCATGTCCGTCCGTGATTTATCGCTCACAGCGCCGACGCCGACACCGACGCCTACGCCGGATTTTGCATAACGAAACATAATATTGTTATATATGCCATTGCAGAAGGCAGAAGACGATGATCGACAACAGAGACTGAAGACGAAGTGATAGCTGCGGTTGGTGCTGAGAGGTGCAGGTACATACATTCACATAAGTCATCAGCTGTTGTGTCTCTTGGGCTAACCTTGCCACATATCATCTTAGTGGAGGTGACGAAAGATCCCCGTGCGCATAGATAAGCCCATTTACGCTGTCAAAAGCTGGATTTTCGCAGTGGCTGCCACCTACCTGGGATCACAACATCAACAACGGCCACTATGACCTCCGAGGCAGCCCCTACCACTACGGCAACATCACCTCAGCCAGTCGCACTCACGAAAATACGCCACCCTCCCATCTAATGGCGAAGGCAAGCCAGACGTTGACGATTGGCTGGATGAGTACGAGCGCTGCAGCCGGAACAACCACTGGTACGCGACCATCATGCTGGCTAACCTCATTTTCTATTTGGCGCGGAACAGCTCGCACGGGGTTTCAAAGTCACGAACAAGAGCTGGTGACCTGGGAAATTTGCAAAAAAGAGCTTCAGAACTTGTTCGGAAAGTCCATTGGGCGGGCTCTCGCAGCCAAAACCGAACTTTAGTCTCGCACCCAATCGCCCACGGAGTCCTATCTTGCTTACATTCAAGCAATACTGTAATGGCGGCTAGTTGGTTTTTCATCATCAGGTAGGCGCCTACATTCAAGACTGTTGGAGGTGGTACTCGGGTGCCGCTGGACGGACCCTCGGCCGCAACGACCAGGAAGAGGTGCCGCTGAGCGAAGGAGTTGGGAGTAGAAGGATGAAGACTTCGTTTATTTACATTTTTAGGAGTAGAGAAGAACTAACGATGCCCGAACACACACACAGTTTTAAATGGTTCGTGTTCCCCAGGTTCTCTAGGTGAATGGCGAGCTCATCGTGGAGGGACGAGTGTCCTTATCTCTTCAATGTCACTCACAGAACACACTGTCACTCTTACAGACACGCCCCCTCGAAAGAGTTTAGAGTGGGTGGTGAGGAGGATGCTGTTGTGGCGGTGTAGATGGCGCGTGAGGAGCTCGTTGTCTGCCGGCGCCTCATGATCTGGGCACACACCTGCGTCGCAAGGTCCGCCGCACGCCATCGACGAGAGGAATTGGAGAAGCATAATCAGACGACCCCGTCTGTCACTCCGCTCGACTTCTCAGACGAGATATCCGCGTGGCCGCCTTGGGGGAACCCGAAGGCCACTTAAACCTTTTTTTCCCGATGGCCTGTCGTTGTCCGTTGTCGCTGACCGGCCGAACAACTCCACGTTCCTTTCCGGCTTGCTTTTGTGATGGTCATTACAAGTCGCGTCTCGCCATCGCCGTTCTTGACCGCTCCCCCTCTTTCGGTCGGGATTTGCTGCGTCTGCGGTCCAAAGCGTCAGCTCCCGCGCTGACTCATTGTCGCCATCCTTAACAAGACGCGCTCGCGTTGTGTCGCAAGGCGAACAGCTCCATGCCGGAAAGTGAAAAGGTAGGGCATACCCTCAAGGGTATCGCGGATGACGCGTTCAACATCCTCGTCGAAAAGGTAGGGCATATCCTCAAGAGTATCACGGATGACGCATTCAACATGCTCGTCTACCGTCGACTCGGTGCTTCATGTCTGCCGAAGATTCGAGCAGGCTAACCAACGACGTCTCGTACATCGCTTTGAGCGTCTTCCGAACACGGCGACTACATCATCCTGCGATGACCTGGCCCCTTTGCAACAGCCTTCTCATCCGACGAATATGACTCGGATCGTCAGGCGAGAACTCGAGGCCTTAGCTCACCTCTCCACTGCTCGACACCGTGGCCATGATACAGGCCGTTGTCCGCCAGGAACTTGTCGATGTCGGCCTCTCCTCCAGCCCCGTGCCGCCTCCATCACCATTGCATCATGTTCCTCTAGTGGCTGCTGCAACCACCACCAAGCCCCCCCCCCCCCCCCCCCTTCGTCGCCGCAGCTCAGACGACAGACCAATTTGTTTCATTTGCTGTCGAGCCGGCCACTTCGCGTTATTGCATTATTGCAGTAGCCGTACCTTCCCCGCCACCCCTCGCTCCTATTACAACGCTGACCTTCAGTACTACTATGAACCTCGACGCTTCCCTGCCCAACCTGAGGAGGTCCGCCCGGCAAATGATGGACATGCTTTAATCCTCAACCAGATGAGCCTCGTGTCGAAGCCGACCCAAGTGTCCGTCGCTCCAACCGATCTCCATCTCTACGGCCTCGTCACTCCCGTTCACCGGTACCTCTTCGCAGCTCCTAATTATCAGACGCCGGCACCTACTCGGGAAACAAGCTAGTGTAGCGCCCGGGAGTGACGCTGCATTATCGACCCGGACTGTAAACTCGGTAGTGACCTGCGCACCCAGATGTAATCGAATTGATATACATGTTTACGGACTCCCAGTTGCTGCCCTTATTGACACTGGTGCCCATATGTTCTCAATTCACGCTCCGTAGACGCCTGAAGAAAATTCTCACGCCCGCTACCTCATCTACCGTGCGCGTTGCTGATGGCAACACAGCTACTGTGATTGGTACGTGTACTGTTCTTCTGGACTGCTTCATTTAGACCTGCCGCTCTGTCCCGACGAACAAGCTCCTCCAACTTCAGCGCTCCATCTCCGCTCCGCTACATTTACTCGCCTGCCACTAGATGCCGCTGTGTATGTGCTCATGTTAAAGCCCCTCTATCCTTTAGCTCATGTTAGGGTGCCTCGATGCGCGCGCCCCCGCTTAGGGTGAGGTCACCCTTTGAACCACTCGACGCCGCCTCAAACTGTTTTCGCGCGCTCCCTCCGCCATTGTGTTGCCCGCGCCGACCTCGCCGCTCTGCTGTCGTGCGGGCGTCACTGCTAAGTGCCTGCGTTCGCGCGGCTTTCATCGCCGTGCAATGCCTGGATGTTGTGTTCCTCAATGCTCCAACCATGCGAGAAATGGTTGGAGGATGTTTCATTTTCCCAGAGACCCGAAAAGAAGGCTTCTGTGGCTGGTCCGGATCAAGCGTGACAAGTGGCAACCGACGAGCTCCTCATGTGTCTGTAGTGTAAGTGCCGCATGTTGGTTCAGTGCTGTTTTTGTTGCGATTTACCGCTTTTGCGTTTAGCCAGCTAAGTGTAGTACAAGATTTGTATTGGTCAGATGTCATTTTCGCACTATTCGTCTTGCTCGGCGTAAATAAAAAGGCACGCTTCCGCGCCGAACCGGTCATTGTCTGCTGCTTGCCTGTTTGCATCCGAAATTGCATGACACAATGTTTAAGCTCGTGAATGCGTACCAAACGTGCTTTCGCCGCTTCTGTTCATTAAAAAATAATTGCCTTTACGAGGCGCTTGTCAGAGAACCGCGGCCGGCACGAATCAAGGCACAGAGCACGACCACAAGCGAGGGCACATAAGCTGTGGCAATTACTCTGCATCTGGGTCGTCTAGGAGCCAACATGAATTCATTTACTTACGATTTTTTGAGTTTTTGACACGTATGCTGCGTTGGGTAGCTTGCGCTGCCTGTTAGCCCTATGCTTCGCCCAACGACACCGCACTAATTCAGTGAATGAGATAAACAGTATATGTTGTTATGTGCAGATTAAGGAGCTCATTCGATTGATTCGACTGATATATTTGGACTACGCTGTTGTCTTGCGTGCTGTTGTTTTCATTCTCGAGCAGGCAATGTGGGGCTAATTCCAATAACACATTCATCTGCAGGCTCATTTCGAAGACAAGAGCTTCGAACAAAACCGCGCGGACGGTTGGAAAAAACTCAAGCCCAATGCTGTCCCAACGGTGTTCCCATTCAAAGGTCAGATACCTCCTAACCTTGGTGTTTGCTACCATGTTGCTTATCGCCTCGTCGTCTACATTTGAAAATTTTACGTGATGAAGTGGTTGATTTGCATACGTGTTAAATTTTCTTCCGCGTCTTCTATGGACCCTTTTCAAAACTTTGGAGGTCAGCTTCTTGGCACAGCAAAATTCCTTCACCTTGGCCGCCAAACCAGCTTTGGAGTCAGAAAAATGTAGAATGCTGCAAACATATATAGTCTGAACAATGCGGCGTTCCTTTCCTTCACACGATACGCTGTCGGGATAAAGGGATTAGAACCAGTTTTGCCCAGCCACTCCTTTTTTTGAAGGAGGGTGAAAAACAGCTGCACCTGACGTTTAGGATGGGCCGCCATGGTGAAGAGTCATTTTCAATGCAGAAAAGCTTACTTCGGAGTTTTGCAAAAGGACCACTATTTTAAATATGTAATGTGCTATTTTTCCTTATTTATATGCTTCCAGAACTTCCTAAAGAGCGAAGACCACCGAGGGACCGAAGTGTGCACATGCCTGCATTATTTAGTGATGACGCTGCCGCACAAGGTTCTTCACCAGAAGTGACAAACGTCCTTCCCTTAAATACGCAAGAAGATCCTCCAGCAGATTCATCGTCAGACGGAGTGATAAATGGGACATTGGTGGCTACAGAAAAAAGCAATGCTAGTGAGCAATTTACTTCGACCACCACGGACGTACGGCCTCAAGAAACTGCAGTGGCTCGTGCGACCCAACCCTTTGATTCTGGGGCAGCAGAGCTTTGGAAGAAGATAGCAGATCTCACAGCAGCCAATAATAAGCTGAAACAACACCACA
Source organism: Amblyomma maculatum (assembly GCA_023969395.1). Taxonomy (NCBI): domain Eukaryota; kingdom Metazoa; phylum Arthropoda; class Arachnida; order Ixodida; family Ixodidae; genus Amblyomma; species Amblyomma maculatum. The sequence continues at coordinate 7,468 of JAJIZL010021694.1, forward strand.
GAGAATCTAAGAACACTGTAAAAAAACTACAGAAGCAGAATCGTAAGCTGCAGAAAGAGGCAGCTAATTTCTCACGAAATACGAAGTTTTTAAATGAAGACCAAATTCGTGCCCTTTCTCGGAACAACAATCGTGGCAATTCATGGTCAGCGCAAACAGTAAAGCAAGGCCTAAAAATTAAATTTGCGTGTGGAACCACTGGGTATGAAACGCTCAGAAAGACTGGCTACCCTCTCCCATCAAGCAGAACGTTAGCAAGAAGAATTGAGATCCTGAAGTTTCTGCCAGGTATCCTGCATGAAGTGATCGACGTAATGAGGTCCAAAGCAGAGGGAATGGAGGATGTGGAAAAAGACTGCGTTCTCTTTCTAGATGAAATGGAGATAGCACCCGGATTTGAACTCGACCGTGGAGAAGACGTGCTTTTGGGAGGACGACCTTGCCCTCGAAGCCTGAAGAGGCAGCCAACCATGCTTTGGTCTTTATGCTAGGTGGGGTAAACCAAAGATGGAAGCAAGTGATAGCCTATGAATTTACTGGTAGGCACGTGGACGGCTCTGTACTCAAGACATATGTCCTGGAAATAGTTCAGATATGCAGCCAGATTTCTCTAAGAGTACGGGTAGTCACCTGTGACATGGGTGCAGCAAACCGCGCTATGTGGAGAGAATTTGGCTTTTCGAGTCACCGCCATTCAACAACTTCGTGCTCAATACCCCACCCAACCCTAGATGGGAAGGAACTTTTTTTCATCTCTGACCCAGCACATGTCCTTAAGAACCTGAAAGGACAGCTTCTAAGCTCTAAAGTTTTCACACTGAGTGATGATACAGTAAGCGAGAACGGATTGCCTTCCTCGAAGGTGAAACTAGAGCATGTACAGGCCGTCTTGGATTATGATGCTGCCAATGAACTTAAGGTAGCACCAAATTTATCAGAAAACCACATTAGTGGTGGTGGACACTTCACCAAGATGAAAGTTGGAGTCGCTGTCCAGCTCTTCCGCGAAGCCCCGCCAGCTATTCGGTTCCTAATAAAAGAAGGAGTGATTGAGCCAGAGGCCGAAACAACAGCGTGGTTTATGGACCTCGTTTCTAGGTGGTACGCCCTTATGTCAGCGCGTCATCCCACCATGGCGCTAAGCCGCAGAAACATGACTAAATATCATGCCGCCTTAGACACACTGCGTATGGCAATAGACACGATCAGAGAACTCAAAATGGGCACTGGATCTCAGTGGAAGCCATCGCAAGCAGGGGTCCTAATTGCAACAACGGCTGTCCTTCGCCTTCAAGATGTGCTTCTTGGCAGTGAAGGGTATGAATTCCTTCTCACGAGCAGGCTGTTGCAAGACTGCCTAGAAAACCTTTTTTCTGTGGTGCGGCTCATGAAGCCAGTGCCCACTGCGTACGACTTGAAGTGCGCACTTCGACTCATCAGCGTCAGCCACTTTCTTCACACTCCTAGGTCGACAAGTTACGAGCTTGACGACCGGGAATACCTTGTCGATCTGCTTGCACACGCCAAGAAGGAAGGTACAGAAAACGAAATCGATGAAATCAATGATTCGGAAATCCTGTTCATTGAAGAGCTCACGTCAACCGAGTGCCGTATCTTGTTTTACCTTGGCGGTTTTATTTTGAAAGGAATTCTAAAATGCATAACTTGTGCGCAGTGCAAGGCTGCTCTCCTTGGCAACCCTGACGATGAGTATGCTTCCCTCACTGCACTCAAGGAGTACGTCAGGGATGGAAGCATTTTACCGCCGTCAATTCATGGTGTACCGGCACATTTTTCACCATGAAGTCGCCATTTCGTTCTTTGATCGCATATCTTGAACAGATAGACAAGCCCCTTGTGAAGACTTGCATGGCTCACAAAGAGCGAATAAGAAAAATGTTGACTGCTGCGTATGCCAGAGTGAGGCTCCGAATTCATCTTCGCCAAATTCCGAGCCCTCATTCTAGTGGCCACGGAAGCAAAACTTGTGCTGGAGTCAGCCTTGCGTAACCAAGCCGGAATATGAAGTTCCGCGAAAGTTTTGCTTCGAAACCTGAATTCTGCATCTATGTATATATGCAATCACAACTGTTTCGTCAATTACAGTCATCTATTTAACATAGATGTCTACTTTGAAAAAGTGCAATAATGGTCGCGTTCCCATAAGCAGAAATATTGGTAACATTATTGTGTGCTTTCATAACCACTGAATAAACGATTTCATGTTTGCTTGGGTAACAGTTTTTGTTTTCATCCAGGTATACCAAGACGAACAGGCGAGTGCTTATATTTTATTACCGTTGCTGATAATCGTTTTTTTTTTTTCAGAACGTGCGAAACCAAGAAGCTGTGTCATTGACCGCGTCTGCTCAGTTTTCTTACTCATCCATTGCAGTCACCTGTATTGGGACATTCATAGCTACAAATTTAATAAAGAACGCCAAAGAAGCTTGGGCAGAAATCACCCGATGTGTTCCAGCAGTTCTAATAAACTTAGTAGTTTGAAATTAACTACAAAACAAGTGAACAGAATTAAATGCTTTCAATTGAGGGAGATGTGATCTAAAATAAATGTTCAACCCCCCCCCTCCTCCACGCAGTGGATTGTGGCATTTTTCAAGCGTTTTGTTCTCGACATTAAACATGCGCAGGAATGATAACACCAACAGGGCTGCCAATGCCCGTGGTGGTATGCAGAATACGCCTTGTCATAACCGTCATCGAGATTTAACTGAAAAGCGACTCAAAACTTTTTATTTCATGATCCTCTGCTTAGTAACGGTTCCTTTCATCGGAATCTATCGCAAACCTCGGTAAATAAACGTTTTCAGGATTTTTTTTCCTTCTGCTTCTCTAGGAGTATGGTCGCTTCACTCGAGTAAGCGACCTGACGACGCAAATTTATGTTGGGACGGGTTGCTGTTTCCACGCACCAAAGGGTTCAGTGCATAAGAGATAGGTTTTGAACTCTAGCGATAGATTCTAGGAGCGCTTCACTGACATATTTGGCGCATATCTTGCATACCCGCTTTCATTGTTACTGTCGACGCCTTGATGTTGGCTGCTTGTCCTGTTTTTAAAAGCACAAGGCAGGCTCTCCAACAAAATTAAGTATTATATTCTCATGTAAAACAAAAGCGCACCAGAATATTCCTTATTTTTCTTACTTTAAGCGCCCGCGGCAAGCCAGAAGCGAGCAGACCTCCCCCCACGAGAACGAAACCTGTATGCCGCGGGCGCGAGAATGGCGGCCGCCGTAGCAGACGACGCAGCTGTCCTCACCCTGAGCGGAGGCGCGGGCATCGAGGCACCCTAGCTCATGTCGCCAGTTCCCTTCGTTTCTGATGGCGACTACGTTGTTTGCCCCATAACCGACTTGAATATGCAGCGTAAAATCGCTCTCCCTTACAATATCGTGCACGTAGCGAACCACTACAATTATATTCCGGTCTTGAACTTCAACTTTGTTTGTGCGAGTGCTTCCTGAGGGCATTTTTCTCACCAAATTGACCCCATTGTGTGACTTTATTGTATCTGCTCTTTTACCTGACCCTAATGCACCGCCACGACCTGCACCGTTCTCACCTCTAGAGGCCCGCATATCAGGAATTGTTGCTCCTGACTGGCGTCATGATCGTGCTAAAGCACTACGAGCCTTCTGACTTCGTACAGTGATATTTTTTATTTCGGTAACCGCCTTTTGGGCCAAACGACCCTGGTTACTCATCGCATCGATACCAGAGACGCCAGACTAATTCACAGAAAACCTTACCGAGTCGCTATTTCTGAACATCGCGTCATACAAGATGAAGTAGACAGGATGTTGGCAAGAGACATTGTAGAGCCTTTGAGCAGCCCTTGGGCATCAGCTGTCGTGCTTGTTAAAAAGAAGGACAATACCTGGAGGTTTTGCATTGATTGAAGAAGGGCGTTTGCCCACTGCCCAGGATAGATGATGCCCTCGACTGTTTGCACGGTGCCAGATATTTCTGTTCTATTGATCCTCGTTCCGGTTATTGGCAGATCGCAGACGACGAACGGGACCGAGATAAGACCGCCTTCGTCACTCCCGATAGCCTGTACCAATTCAAGGTGATGCTTTTTGGCCTTTGTAATGCACCCGCAACATTCGAGCACATGATGGACTCTCTTTTACGCGGCTTCAAATGGACGGCATGTGCTTATGTTATCTCGATGACGTCATTGTATTTTATTCTACCTTCGATAGCCATCTTCATCGCCTTGATATCATTTTTGGAGTCTTCCGAAGAGCTGGCCTTCAGCTGAACTCAAAAAAGTGTAGCTTCGGCCAACGGGAACTCAAGGTGCTCGGACACGTGGTTGACACCCATGACATTCAACCCGACCCCGAAAAAATGCGTGCTGTGAGTGCATTTCCCCCACCGCGGTGTACCAGTGACATGCGTAGTTTTATTGGCCTTTGTTCCTATTTTCGGCAGTTTGTCCCAAACTTTGCGGAGACGGCTCATCCCCTCACTATTCTTCTGAAGAGCGACGCTCCATTTTCCTGGGGCCAAGACCAGTCTCAATCTCTTTCTGCGCTCATTTCAGCCCGCGCCAACCCGCCCGTGTTGGCGCACTTCAACCCCTCACCACACCAGCAACGGACGTACGCACCGACGCCAACGTTCACGGTATTGGTGCCACTCTCGCCCAGCAGCAGAGGCACCATTGGTTATGCCAGTCGCCTCCTTTCCACGGCTGAGCGGAATTATTTGATCACAGACCGTGAGTGTTTAACCCTCGTGTGGGCCATTACAAAGTTTGGCCCTTACTTGTTTGGCCTCCCGTTCTCCGTCATCACCGACCACTACGCCGTATGTTGGCTTGCTACGCTGAAGGACCCTACTGATCGCCTGAGGCATTGGGCCCTGCGTCTTCAGGAAAACACTTTTTCTGTCGTCCACAAGTCCGACCGGCTGCAAACAGATGCCGATTGCCTGTCCCGCAACCCGATCCGCCGCCTGAAAGCGAGTGTGACGATGACACCTGTGTGATGTCCATCTCTGACCTTTTCAACATTCGCCATGTGCAGCGCTTAGATCCCAAGATTTGCACTATTATCAACTGCCTCAGCACTGATCACCCTGATGCCACCCTTGCTTTGTTTGTGCTCCACGACGGTACTTTATATCGGCGGAATATGCGACCAGGTGGCGCCGAGCTTCTAGCCCCCGAACACCTGCGTGCCAGTGTTCTTCAGCAGCTGCACGACGCGCCCAATGCGGGCCATCTTGGTGTACCTTGTACGTACGACAGCGTACGCTTGCGCTTCTTTTGACCAGGCCTCTACCTCTCTGATCGTCGTTACGTGGCTTCTTGTGACCGCGGTGTCAGCGACGGAAAAATCCCTCGGTTGTGTCTGCTGGATCCCTGCTGCCGATCGACATCCCAATAGACCTGTTTTCCTGAGTTGCCCTTGATCTCCTCGGGACTTTCCCTCTGTCTGCTTCGGGGAATAGATGAATTGCGGTGGCCACGGACTATACTGCGTGCTAAGCTGTCACACGAGCAATACCCATCATCTGTGCAACTGACTTAGCTGCGTTTCTTCTCCACGATGTCATCCTGCTCCATGGTGCTCCACTCCAGCTGCTCACTGACCGTGGCCGTTGCTTTCTTGCTCGAGTAGTCGACGATCCGGTACTGCTCCATTAAGCACTATTTCACCACTGCTTGCCATCCACAAACGAACGGCCTCATCGAACGCCTCAACCGCACGCTCATGGACATACTGTTACTGTATGTATCGGATGGCCACCATGATTGGGATATTACTTTTGCCGTTCGTGATGTTCGCACGTAAGTTCGTCCCGTCACGATACAATGGGCTACTCGCCCTTCTATCTTCTATTCGACCGCGACCCTTCACTCCCCTTTGACAGCGTCTTGCCTCCCACCGCTAGTGCCAGCTTCATATGTTCGTGACGCCGTCTCCCGAGCTTACGCCGCCCTTGTTATTGCTCGTCGCCAGCTGGCTTCCTCCCAAAGAACTAAAAAACGCCGCCACGATTCTCGTCATCGGGATGTCCACTACTCCCCGGGCTCTCTCGTCTTGCTCTGGACTCCCGCTCGTCGAGTTGGGCTGTGTGAGAAGCCCTTGCCGCGCTACACAGGCCCCTGCAGTGTTTTACGGCCAGTCACGTCCGTGTGCGATCACCGCTGTGAATTCACCACAAAAGTCCGTTTTGCCACTTACCGATATCGTTCGTGTCGCGCGAATGCATGCCATACTACTCTAACTGTAGTTCCCCGACATAGTACGCACCGGGACTGCGCTTTTCATGGCGGCGGTAATGTTACATATATGTCATTGCAGAAGGCAGAAGACGATCAACAACAGAGGCTGAAGACGGTCTTTTTCTGTCGTATTGCATATTTATACGTATTAGTTTGTTTTTTTTTATTTTCATATCTAACAGCATAACTCTCTTAGTCTTGGTTTCACGTGTGGTCAATCTCCCTCGCGGGTATTTGCCGTTATCTGAGGGCACAACAACAAGTGGTTGCTGCGGTTGATGCTGAGAGGTGCAGGTACATTCACGCAAGTCATCAGATGTTGTCTCTTGGACTAACTTTGCCGCGTATCAATATGTAAATTTACTGCAAACTGTCTACGGTGGCTACACAGCCGCCATAGCCCTCCATGAGGTGAATAATAAAATCTCAATCAAGAATGATGAGGCAGAGACATTACCTCATCTATACTATTCTCGCGTGTTCACAGGAGGCATCCATGCAGAGATTAGGCCGCATTTTTTAAAAGGATCCATTCTCCATTATTCGCTTTCCATTTGTTGAGTGACAAACCAAATAAAGCTTGCAAGCATCTGTGAGAAGTGACCGGAGCATTGGCTCATTGGCGACCGGACCTCGGCACTGGCAGCATGGCGCAGCCAGTGGTTATGGGATGCGTACGGTGAGGGGCGAATATTTATATCAAGTTGATGGCCGAACTCTCTACCTTGTAAGTTTCTGCGAACTGGCCGCTCGACGCTTTCTTTCAAGCTGCCGTCATGCTGACGCGACACTAAAAGAAATTAAAAATACATTCCTTAAGAAATATAGCCCCTGAATTGAGTCGATAAGATAGGGTACACCTCAGAAATGGGCGGTTCGTTGCTGTCATTGCCTTTTATGTTACTCAGGGTCAATTTGCAAGGCGTGATGAATGACCCACGCAGCAAAACAGAACGATGTGTACAAAAATAATACTCAGACAACTAAAGTAAAATGGTTTTGGTAGGAAACAGCAGTTTATGGCAGGTAGCGAAGCATTGGAAGAGGTAAAGGAACATACTAGTCGGTTCAAGTATATAGTGACGGAGAGTTCGGACCAAGAGAGTGAGAATAAAAAATTCGAGCACACTTTGGCTACTAAAGTGATGAAAGACGAAAGCCTGAGTGCTGCATTCTGTGACGCTACTGTTGCGCATGTAGCGATGAATGCTGCTACTAGTAAAACGAGCGACTACTCTTTCATATTCTGCGAGTGCATTTATTCAGTGAATTCTGCTTGGCAGCGACGAGATCGCGCTCATTGTATTTTCGCAGTTGTTCTACATTTACTGTTGTATGGTTGATTTTACCGGGTGCACGGCATTATTTAGTAATTATTCGATTACGCAACTGGTACTAATTAGCAATTGTTATTTATTAGTCATTAATTAATAGTGAGTAATTAGTAATTATTAGCATTAATCAGTAATTAGTAATTAAATAATCCGTCATTAATTAGTGATTGATCTTTGATTGGCATATGGCCATATAAGACACGCATTCGCGCATACTGTGGTGGTGCTCTGTGATTGATCGAGACCTCCATGACGTCATCCCGTCTCGATCAATCAAAGCCGCCGCTAAAGCGTAACACTTTTGCTCACGACAACGATGAGGCAATAAAGGCTTTCGCCTTAATAATGGGTTGGAAGGCGTTTGGCAGGTATACGTTCATGAATGGTAGATTACCGGTGGACCAAGGAACAAATGCAAGTTGATGGCAACGTAATCTAAACTGAGAAGAAACGGGCATGGCCAGAGAATCTAATAAGCAATGACAACTGAAAATCGGCAATGCTGTGGTGCTGACATAAGCTTTTATTTTAAAGAAAGATTGTCATCGGGCAATCCTCCTCCTTGTCTCCTTGTCCATGGAGTCTGTGGTCATAGGCTTCACTGAGAGCTCTGTCCACCAGCTATGTTTGACCACTTGTTAGAGCAGCTCGTAGAGCGACCTCCGATGACGAGAAGGATGTATTGGGCATGGAGGGTGTATGCTTTTCGGGCTCCGAGGGATAGTTCTAGAGACAGCCCATGAACGCACTGATCACCAGAGATCTATCCATGCGCAGAAGCCCACGTGGGATTATAGCTCTTGCATGGTGTTATGATCGGACTCCTAGCTGCGGTTCGCGTGGTTCCTGCAGCGGTCGACGACTGGAGCCGAGCGGGTGCCGGCGAGCGCCTGACGCCCCTTTACAAATCCCGGTGCTGCGCCGCGTGGCATCGGCGCCCTGAGGGGAAGCCTCAGCGTCGGACAAGCCAGATCATGTTCTATACAGCCCGGTAACAGCGCCCCCTCCTCTCCCCCTCGCGTCTCGGCAGGTTCGAAGTAGGAGATCAGCGCGCTGGCTATTGGATCTTTTGGGCCACCGCCAACTGCTGCTTCTGTATTGGACAGTCCATCTGCCAACGGTTTCCTGGCCTATAAAAGAAGGCGCGATGCCGCGATGCCGCCAGCTCCCAGGCGACTCCCAGAGGTAGTCGCCTGAGCTGGCCGCCGAACAACGGAGGAAAGATCGAGCCAGGGCGAAACGTGCATCTGAAACGCTGGAACAACGCGAGGAACGCCTCGCGAAAAAACGTCGCCAAGAAGCCGAACGACGCGCTATGGCCACCGCTGTGGCCAGTGGTAGTCAACAAAGTGAAGAGGAGGAGCTACAGAAGGAGGAAAGCATGGAAGAAGGTTCCAAGGCTCACCGCTAAACCGAACACGTGTTAAGACTGAGTAGGGTGCCTCGACCTCGATACCAGTGCCGCCGTGCAGGGTGGTGACACCCTCTGGCATGCCCCGCGCCGCCGCTTTCACCGCGCTAGCCATCTTGGGGCACGGCCGGTCTCGAGGGAGAGCGCGTTTCTCTCTTCTCTCTCTTCTCTCACCCTCGAGGGTGAGAGAAGAGAGAGAAGAGAGAAACGGCTGTGCTTGGGGCAAGTCGCTTCGGGCCGTTGCTGCGGAGTGTCCGAAGCGGTTGCGCTGTGCGCTGGGTGCTGGGCGATTGAACAGTGTTCAGTCGCAAAAACTAGCATGCCAGGCTGTTGTATTCCATTGTGTGCTGGCTCAGAAAAAAAAAAAGAAAAAAAAAGAGCCAGATGTTTTCGTTCTCCATGGGATAAGAGACGAAGAAATGTATGGGACGCGAAAGTGAAGCGTGAAGACTTGGAAGTAAGCCACAATACCTGTGCTTCTTTTATGCATTCATAAAATTTTTTTGAGCGAATAGGTGCATTTCAATCGTGTAAAAGGTCTAGCGCAGACACAGACCACTAGAAAGATGACAAACACACACAAGCGCTTGCATATGTGCGCGTGTCGTCTTTCTTGCGGTCTGTATCTGTTTACACGAAAGCGTTTTAAAAGATATTTTTGTACTCGTCTAACGCAGTTACACACTTCTGTTTGGAATGACATTATCTCACGCCGCTTCACCCATCTGCTGGTAACCACGAGCTTCGTGCGGTTTTTGGCTTCCCCGTCTAGCATTGTGCGCAACAGATTTTGGTCTGCCTTCTTCAACGTTGAAGCAGGTCTAAGCATCGCATTGCCTCGCATCGGGAGTAGCGCACTGTGTTTTTTAAGTGTAAATTTTGAATTTTCAGCGTACGTGAGGGCTTATAAACTAAATATATGGACAATTGCATCTGCTATGTTGTAGTCACTCGGGGAAATTTAGTGTAACTTTCAGTGAGTGACATTCGACTTTAGTATCATTCGCGTAGTGTCACACAATAATATCTGTTGTTGAGAATCTGCCTTTCTGTGTTCATAGCCGCACCAGGAACATGTGGAGGAGGTCGAGCCTGGTATTTGTCAAAGGAATGCACTATTGTGCCCTTTCGATGGCTCCCCTTTACACTCGATCGAAAGCTGGTGGCAACCGCCGAGGCTTCAGATTCACACAGATTACATTCCCTCTGTCCTTCTCGGGAAATAATACAATGGAGAGCGACGGATGGCATGTCATCTCGCGACAGAGTAGGAAGTGAAACGCAGTTTGTAACAATTATTTTGGTCGC
>JAJIZL010021696.1:0-13430 GCA_023969395.1 Amblyomma maculatum
TTTTTTTTTTCTTTGAGCACGCAGAGTACCACGCCCCACCTCCCGCCAAACGCGAAGGAAGAGACATTTCGCTTGCGGACGCTAGAGGAACGGGTAGGAGAGTGAAAAACCTTTTACGAGGTAAGGGGAGGAGAGAAACATGACAGAATCGGGTGATGACGGTGGCTGTATCTGCTTTAATAATTACTCTCTTCAAAAACATTTTGCGGCCTTGCGTTCTCGGGGAGAAGCCTCCCAGTCACTTGGGAAAAAATTATTTTAGATCGGGTGGTGGACAGTGGACCTTTAATAGCGCGCCGCGCAGCCATCGGCGGTTCTGGTTCTCGTAGACGAAGGCAGCGTAGCAGGCAGGCTCGGACAGAGAAGTCGTAAAAGGAGCTATCCGCTCCTTTTTCAGTTAGTCTTTTGTTCAGTCTCTGTTTCTAAAGTGTTGTCGCCTCTCTGCCTCGTGTAAATAAGTTTTCTGTATCTTGTGTTTGCGTCGTATAAAGTTAAGATTTGTTTTGTTACTGCAAGTTCGTCGCCCTGCGTCTTACTGGGTGTGTGTGTGATCTGCACGTCGCCAGCCGAATCGTCGAGCACCTTAGAGAGGTGCGGAAGTTTTGAAGTACAACAAAGAACCTGACCTTTACTTCCGTCTCAGACGCAGGCCGGCAGAGGTTGTTGGCCGGCGGCGTCCCAGACCAGCTTGATGGCGGCTAGCTGGAGCCCAGGGTCCGAGCAGCGCAGAATGGTCTCCCAGAGTTGCGGCGTCAGATTTAGGCTCCTCCCGGGAGACAAGGGACAGTCCCAGATGATCTTTTCGAGGGTCCCTCTCGAGTAGCATGCTTATACAATATTCTCATCGTTCTCTTGGAAACATATGGTTCATCTGAAGCGGGTGGGGGAAGGTCCCAGTCTGATAGCGATGCCAGGCGACGGCCTGCCTGCAGTTTAGGGTAGGGGCTGGCGGAGCAGCCACCTGCCTACTCAGTGAATAGTGCTGTGGAATGTCGATGCTGGATTTGACACACTCTACGCTCCCCGCTCGAAGCCCCCATCTCTGCCGCCGGCACGGTGGTAGAGCCCTCGGAGGATTCATTGCCGGGAACGCCAGTCTGCGCCGGAGTCCAAATCAGTTGTACATTTCGCGAGATTGGATATTGGTGTAATATTCCATTCGCCTGGGGGGCTACCAACCCACGACTGTAATTTCATATGGCAGTTTTGCTGTCGCAGACCACGAAACGCACCTTCGTCTGGGCGCAGGCTTGGACTACAGCCACTTACTCAGCTACCTCCGGAAATATAGTTTTCGAGATGACCGCGGTGATCGGTCTACCCGACCCACTCGTTACAGCTGCAACCATAAAGGGGCTTGTCCCTCCAGCAGCATCTACAAAAGTTACTTCTTCCGGCAGCAGGCGGCTAAATTTCTTACTGAGCATTTGAGCTCTCTTTTCACGACGTTCCTTATGGTTTTCTGGATGCATGTATTTTGGCAGCGAGGGTATCTATAGCCTGTCCCATATAGCCATGTCTATTTCAGGGCCCCGCCGGGGTGGCGCAGTGGTTACGGCGCTCGACTACTGTTCCCAAGGACGCGGGATCGAATCCCGACCTCGGCGGCAGCTTTTCGGTGGAGGTGAAAAGCAAGGCGCCCGTGTGCTGTGCGATGTCAGTGCACGTTAAAGAACCCCAGGTGGTCGAAATTTCCGGAGTCCTCCATTACGGCGTCTCTCATAGCCTGAGTCGCTTTGGGACGTTAAACCCCACAAACCAACCAACCAACCTATTTCAGATTTGTGATGAGCGCTTCCGCAAGTGTCAATCCTATTTTTTTCTAGTATGGATCTGCCTGTGGCAGTTAGGCGGAGCCGCTCTATCTGCGAAGTGCGCACCGCTTCTCCGATTTCATCTGAAGTTGTATGGATGTCCAGCGGCAGAAGTTTAGCAGTGGAAGTACAGCGCTGGAGACCGAGGGCTTTTTTAATACTTGTGCGGATGAGCCTCTCTAATTTCTCTTGTTCTCTGCTTTAATGGGTAAGTATGGTGTAGAATAGCTTATTCGACTAATCCAGTCCAATCAAGTACAGTTTGTTCAAGTGAAATACAATCCAACAAATCCAACCAATTCAATCCAAACCTGTCCAATCCAAACCAGTCCAATCGAATCCAATGCAGTCCAGTGCAATGTAATCTAGTTCAATCCAATCCTGTCTAATGCTGAATAAACGTTTGCGCCGCTGACTAGCTTATCATCACTACTATCGTCTTCACGCTACAGAATTAAGATGAGCTACTCACTGTCTAGCTATGTGGTTGTTGCATTTAAGACGAGACATCTGCTTCTGGTTTCTCCTTTAGTGCTAAATGACGGGGCGAGCATGCGGCATTCGCCAGCTACAGCGGTTGCTAGGCAACGACTCTGTGACTCCCGCCACACGAAACTGTTGTGGTTGTTGCGACTGTAGGAAGAATAAAAAGAAAATGCACGGGCCTGCTACTGGCTCTGTAGCTGAGCCACCTCCGCTGCCTCGTGCAGAAGAAGAGAATAATTGGTTCACAGGAAGGGAAAGGCGTGGTATCTGTCACACTTGTAGCTGTGGACACCTGAACGGCGCCGTAATGGAAGGGAGGAAGGTGGGAATGAAAGTGGAAAGAGAGAAAGGAGAGCCGTAGTGGAGGGCTACGGAGTAATTTCGACCACCTGGGGATCTTTAACGTGCGCTGACGTCGCACAGCACACGGATGCCTCTTCGTTTCGCCTCCATCGAAACGCAGCTGCCGCGGTCGGGTTCGAACACGGGTTCGTCGGCACAGTGTAGGGCGTCTTACCACTGCACCACCCCGGCCAGGCAGACAGAAATAGAGAAGAAAGAAAAGGAAGAGGGAGAGAAAGACGCGCGCCGCGCGTGCCGCGTGTTGTCAATGCTCAAGCTACTTCCACACTGTGCTTTGACCAGTCTTTGCCATCTAATGCAAAACACTTGACTACCACGGTAATAAAGGGACACCTTGAAGGTTATCTATTACAATATCTACGACACGTAGCTATTTTCACAGATGCCTCATAACGAAATGAAAAAGCAGCAATAGGGATTTACTCCCAAGGACTTGATTGGAGTTTTTCTGTACGGATCCCTAATTACACACCAATATTTACTGCTGAATTGCTTGCAATTGGTTTGGCCCTTCAAAACGTTCCCGGTAATGTAACTCACGTAATCATACTCTCTGACTGCCTGTCCGTCTTAGCAGCATTATAAAGTCCAAAAATGCGTCTTTTGAAACAAACCCTGATGTTTTTCCTTCCGATACACTTACAGGAAGTACGTTTTCAGTTGGTGCCGGGACACTGCGGCATCGCTTCTAATACAATGGCGGATTATTTAGCAAATTCAGCTCTCAGTGGGCCTGTTGCCGATGTTGTACCCAATATTATCTTGCTAAATATATCCCGTTTTGAACGATTTCAAACGTTAAACTCCTTGAGCCATGAGCCACTCCTTGCGACTACGGATTTTAACCGTTTAAATTTCCATAGGAATGTCCGATGTTGTACCTCGAGGCAATGTGAGGTTTCCATGACCCTCATGCGTTGTAAAATTGCTTCCCTCAATCTTTATTTATGTCGCTCTGGATTCACGCCGTCGAATCTTTGTGGGTCATATAATGACGTGGAAACAATTGAACATTACATCATCTCCTGCCACAGGTATGCTACTCAGAGAAGACATTATCTAGAAATACCTCTTACTCGCCTAGGATTGCCATTTACAGTTCCTGTCCTCCTCTCCTTTGATGCAACTGTCAAAGGGTATGCCCTAAAAATGGTGTGTGACTTACTTCATAATTATAATATTGCTACTGGAAGATTTGTGTGTTAGCGCTTATCTGTCTGAATTGTATTTTTTCTTCTTATTATTATTATTAGTAATTTACAATTTTATTTCTTTTTTTCATTGCTTTCTATTACATCGCCTCAAAATTTCAAGTTATTTCAGCAACACTAGCTCCTAATTATTAGGTTATCTATATCATACAGTCAAATCGACATTATCAAAAATATTATGTCACCTACAACGAATTCTGGCCAATCCCCCACTGTGGGTATGTGCCATTACAACGAGGGAGAAGAAGAAGAAAAATAGCCGTCGTCCACCACCGAAGCGGTGGCGGGTGCAATGCCGGCCTACAACAGCTAAAAACTCGGTGGCAGGCTAGCCTCCGCCGCAAGCGGCGGTGACCTGCTTGTCCCAGCCCCATCAGGGGAGGCAGCGGAGGTGGCTCAGCTACAGAGTCAGTAGCAGGCCCGTGCATTTTTTCTTTCCTCCTACAGCCACAACAACAACAGCAGCAACAGAAGAGAAAATAAAGAATAAAGAAACAGAAGAGGGAGAAAAAAACGTGGGCCGCAACAGCAGTCCTCCCCCACTGAAGCGGTGGCGGGTGCGATGACGCCCTACAACAGATAAAACTTCGGTGGCAGGCTAGCCCCCGCCGCAAGCGGCGGAGACCTACCTGTGCCAGCCACCCTCCGTCCCCCTCGTGCGGACAGACGATAAAATAGAGAAGAAAGGAAAAAGAAGATGGAGGAATAAAGAATCCCCCACCAGGGGCCACGCCAGGCCGACATGCATTAATGATTACTGTCTTGGCAATAAAAGTTTTTTTTCTCTCTCTCCCTCCTTTGTTGTCAATGTAGTTTTCCCCAGAAAAATTACTCGGGAGCAGTTTGGACCATAAAGAGCGATAAGGTGAAAGCTTTTATTCCGCGGTGATCCGTAGCCCTCAACTAGGTCACCTCTCTTTCTCTCTTTCTTCTTTCACTTCCACCTTCCTCCTTCTCATTAATCTCAGTTCATGTGTCCACAGAAAATTGTGACAGAAACTGAGCCTTTTCTTTCCTGTATACCAATTTGAAATGCCACTGACCCTTTCTCTCTATCCACCTTCACTCCCACCTTCATTGCTTCCCTTACGGCACGGTTCAGGTGTCCACAGAGCAAGTGTGACAGATACTGCGCCTTTCCCTTCCTATGAACCAACCAACCAACCTGCTGTGCTGCGTCTCCTTCTATACGCTGTGTGGTCCTGCGTTCGAGGAAACGCGCAGCACGGACGCCTGGATCGGGCGTCCGGCAGGATCAGCTTCATATATGTTGTTGTTGTGGCTGTAGGAGGAAGGAAAAGAAAATGCACGGGCCTGCTACTGGCTCTGTAGCTGAGCCACCTCCGCTGCCTCGTGCAGATAGAAGAGAATATAGATAAGAAAGAAAACGAAAGGGGAAAGAAAGACGCGCGCCGCAACAACAGCCGTCGTCCACCACCAGCGGTGGCGTGTGCAACGACGGCCTAGAACAGATAAAAATTCGGTGCGAGGCTAGCCCCCGCCGCAAGCGGCGGAGACCCACCTGTACCAGCCCCATCAGGGGAGACATGCATATGTGCGTGAATTGTGTGGTGGCGTTATGACCGGACGTGACGTCAGTCCGGTTATTAGGCATTTCAGGATGTGCCTTCACAAACGGTCATGACGTCACGGCCGATGGTGTCACCATGTGATCACGTTCTAGTAACATCATCTCTCTCATTACCCATGACTAGTTAGCCATGAGGAATGACCAGTAATAGTTGGTGACTAGTTAGTCATTAGTTAGTACTGGTTAGTGATTGTTAGTCATTAGCAATAACTATTACTAATCCTAGTGAAGGTGTGACATGGCCATGGCCGGACGGACAGGGTCATGGCCGCGAGTATGCGCCATTAAAGGCACATTCTAGCGGTATCACGTGGAATCTAGCGAAGTGTGACACTTCTCGTCGCCTAATGGCCGCGAGTATGAGCCATTAAAGGCTTTCGCCTTAATATCATCTTAACTCCTTTCCATTACAACTGGCTTGCGGTGCAGGGACGCCTCTGACCGCCGGAGGCTGCGTTTTGATGGAGGCGAGACGAAGGTGCGTCCGTGTGCTTGCGATACCAGTGCAAGTTGAAAGAATTCCAGGCTGTCAAAATCTCATCTAGTCCTCCCCACTCCACTGTCTCCTCTTGGGAACCTGCTCTGGCTAGCTCACACCTGCAAGATTAGCAACGGTTGATCGAGAAGGCCCCCTGAAGAAGACTCGACCACCTACTCACCAGTGCCCAAATATGGGGTTTAAATAAGTGTTTTCCCTCTTCCATTACGCTTCCTATTTCACTGCGCTTTCAATCCTACCTTCCTCCTTTTCCCTAAGGCGCGCTCTGCTGTCCACAGAAAAACTGTGACAGACAGCCTTTGCTTTCCAGTAGGCCAATTTATTTAAAAAATTATGAAGAAAACACATTGCAAAGGAGGTTTTACAGAGGATGTCACTCGAGCACTCACCGCTTTCGCTCCATCCCTAGGTTCAAGCCATTCTTAAATGTCCACATTTTTCTAAGCGAAAGCTTCACTACAGTAGGTAAACCCAGTCTTGACGTAGGCTTCAATTTGATCTTCCTTCAACCTTCAAGGAGCAGGAGGACAATTCATGCTAAACGAGCGCGAACGAATAAACACGGAAGAGAAAACAGCAGAGCATGAGCGCTTGTGTTGTGCTGTCTTGTCTCCCGTGCTTGTTCTTTCGCGCTCGTTTAGCATCAATGCCTACCAACTCGCCCAACTTCTTACGTTAACGCAAGAGGACAAACGTTTAGTGGTTCATCGTTGTCCGTGCGTTTGCAAAACCTGTCACACTATACCCATGCAGACAGCCATGCCGGGGCTCTCCCATCGCTAAGGAGAGCTTCAGCTGTCGACCGGAGAAGTGTGACACATACTGCTCATTTGCTTCCTGTAAACCAATTACATGTTCGGCTTGTTTTGCTTATTTTTCGGCTTTATCCTATCAAACTACTCAAGGTATTCTAGCATATGCGCATTAAAATTTCAATTTCAACTTTCTTCTCTCGCTTCCCGTCGCCAAATTTCATGCCTCTGCCTTCATCACAGGTTTTTTCATAGTTCACCTCGTGACAACCAGCTCATCCAATCGGTACGTCGAACATCCCGCACAGGCCGTTCTAACAGCATCATCTCGCATCGTAAACGCACTACTACATTCCAGAAGTCTTTTTTCGTGTACACAGCTCGCGACTGGAATGACCTTCCCAGCAGCCTTGCCCAAATCTGCGACCCTGCTCATTTCAGACTGCCATCGAAGAAGCCTCATTATCATTGTAATCATTTCATAAAAACCATTGTTAACCGCCGTTCAAGGGCCCACCCTTCATGTAATGTCCCATATGGGAGCCCTTGAGGTTCTAATAAATAAATAAAACGACCTAGAAAGGTCGTTCACGTTGAATCCGCTTCAGGCGCTGCCGCCATGCTATATAGGCTTCCACCTCACCGCACTTCAGTGGTCCAAAGTGCCCCGTATACAAATTGTTTTTTGCTATGCGTTTCAGGGAGGAGGTGATGGGTGGCTGCTCCTGGCCTTACGAGGTGGGGAATGGTAGGTCACTGCCGCTTAATTGAGGCGGGAGCAAGCCTGCCACCGGATTTGTATCTGTTGTAGGCCGTCATTGCACCCGCCACCGCGACGGCTGTTGCGACGTGCATCTTTCCCTCTCTCTTCTTTTTCATTTCTTCTTTTCCTTTTTGCCCGCATGAGGCAGCGGAGGTGGCTCAGCTACAGAGCCAGTAGCAGGTCCGTGCATTTTATTTTGCTTCTGCCTACAGACGCAACAACTATGCGGTCAAGTGTCCAGAGAGAAACGTTTGGATCGATTTGGTTTCTGGGGTTTAACATCGAAAAGCGACTCAGGCTAGAGAGACGCAGTAGTTGAGGACTCCGGAAATTTCGACCACCTGGGGTTCTTTAACGTGCACTGACATCACACAGCACACGGGCGCCTGCTTATCGCCTCCACCGAAAAGCGGCCGCCGATGCCGGGATTCGATCCCACATACGACAGACACTGTGTCTTTCCTATAAATCCCAGCACAATGTGAGAGTGGGCTAGCCATTGACCCATCTTTGCCCCCTATCCCCAGCCTCACCCGAGAGAACTTGGAGGCGACCCTGTCCGGCTGCTGCCCCCTAGAGGCCCAAAGGGCCTTAACGCAGCGCGCCCAGGCTGCGGCAAACGCCAATAGAGTGCCTGTCTAAGCATCCCACCTAGTGTCTATACCTCTCAGTACATATAACAATAAATGTTTTCACCACCACCACCACCACATTCAATGAGGCACAGACAGTGTGGCTATAAATAGCGTGCCTTCCTTTCCCCGAAACATCCGACCGCTTGAATTGCAACTTTGTGGAACACCTTGGTGTTGCACCACAAAGTCATGACCTTCACTCTTAAACATTTGGGGGACCTTTGACCTTTTATACTTGGATCTGAGGAGAGTGGAAGGGGGTGGATCACGTGAATAATTACGTGGGTACCATCAGGTGCGGCATCGCACGATGGAAACAACCGTGACATCGATCGATAGCGTGTAATAAGAAACAGTAGCAACCCGGCCTCGATTAGAGCCAGCCGTGGACGCCAGTGGCGATGATGCTTAGCGTGTCGTACCGGTTCCAGATACATCGGGCTACGAAAGAGTTCTACCAAGCGTATGCTTTGAAGCTTTCGCTGAATACCATTTGTAGCTGTGCTAAACGTGTTACAATTTTTTTACAAGTTCAGTAACTTTTTGCTATAGGTTCTCTTGCCTGCAATTCTGGGGCATTTTATGTGTCACCTACAAAAGATTGTAATACTATTGCAGAAACATCTATGGTGACAAGTTCCCTCTTAAAGAATGATTAAGTTTTATTGAAACAACAAACATTTTCCACCCTTTTTTCGGATGAGAAACATGAGTGGCAAGGTTCGCTTTATTTCTAGCAAATTCCACGGTAACGTAAAGAGACTCTAATACCGCTGCGACCGAAAGAATAATTTTGATATGTGCGTTGATATCCTACGTAGATGTGAGCGTTAGTAAATGCGCACTCAAGTGTATGCCAAGAATATGAAAGTCAAGCGTTGAGAAAATTTTAAAAGGTTGGTTGGTTGGTTTGTGGGGTGTTAACGTCCCAAAGCGACTCAGGCTATGAGAGACGCCGTAGTGGAGGACTCCGGAAATTTCGACCACCTGGGGTTCTTTAACGTGCACTGGCATCGCACAGCACACGGGCGCCGTGCTTTTCGCCTCCATCGAAAAGCGGCCGCCGAGGCCGGGATTCGATCCCGCGTCCTTGAGAACAGTAGTCGAGCGCCGTAACCACTGCCCCACCCCGGCGGGGTAATTAAAAAATTTTAAAAGGGGAAAAACATTAACAGTTAGGCTACTTCCTTCTGCCATTACATCGACTGCCCAACTGGACGTCTTTTAAAATGACTCCAAAGCCTCCAGAAAGCACGTATAAGTGGAGACATTGTGAATACTTTGCTACTTTCTGCTACTTTCCGTAGTAGTAAACGCACCGGTATACTACGCGTCATAGTGACGTCACACAAAGACACTGAAGGCGCGATCAGATTTCCACTGATTCCTGTACTAGCGATGGTGTATACGCTGTATGGCCACAACACGGGCGTAAAGTACAGTGTGAGGGATCGTAGACAGGAATGGCGGCACATGCAGAAGCTTGGTATACGAACATTTGCTCGCATTATTTATATAGGAAGGAATGTCAAGAACAATGCCTAGTTTTAATGGGACAACACTAATTTGAAGGCTACTAAACCGAGCCGAGATATGTTGAATCTGCAGCAGTTGTATAGCAACGCTATGTTGCCATTTAGCTATGCATAGCAATGCTGCGATGCTTCCATTTCCATGGGGCAGCAAATAAGAATATGACGAAGTGGAGGTGGGTGATCCCGTAGCGAAGCGTGAGATGCAGCTCGTCATGAAACGAGAGGTGATTGGTGACAAGTGTGCGTCTGATTTCAGCCAACCAAATAGCGCTAGGTAATACAAAAAAGCGAAACCTCTCGTCAACTCTTTGTAAAGCGTTAAAATTTTAGCCCAAATGTTTTTCTTTTTTACTGTTCTAGGTGGACAATGGCCGAGCAAGCAGCCGAACATTCTCTCCGCTTTGCTGCCGGGGGAACGAGTCCGGACATGTTTTCAATAGCCGTGATTCGCCGGCATTCACCCGAAGACCGCAACCAAGGGCCGAGGGAAACCAAAGATGCCACTGGCCCGCATTAGAACTCTTTACACACCAGGAGTCATGGCCAAGCCTTCTCCACTCCGATCTTCTGTGCTCATCAGAACAGTGGTGGTGTATGCTTGTGTGTGCTTACTACTACGAACGGCTGCTGGGCGCCCGGGGTCATCGCCTCTCTGCAAGCTGTTCGAGTTTTCGTGTGACAACGGAAAGTGTGTTAGTTTAAACCGCTACTGCGACGGAACGGACGACTGCGGAGACAGCAGTGATGAACCAGTGGCGTGCACGAGTGAGTTTGCCTTAACTCTTGAAAAAAGAAGAATCAATTTCGCAGCTGCATTCACTTAAACGTGGTTCTATATGTCGGCGAAATGGCAGGAATTGCGTTCAGTTCAGTTCAGTCGTTCAGTCGTGTCCGACTCTTCGTGACCCTATTGACCATGTCACGCCACGCTTTCCGGTCTCTCACTATCTTCCTAACATCACATAATTTCATCTGCAGTGCCTCGAGGATGCCATCTAACCATCGCGTTCGCTGCCTACCCCTTCTCCGGCGACCCTCAACCTTTCCCAACATCAAATCTTTCTCCAGCGACTCCTCTCTTCTCATCAGATGACCAAAGTAGCTGAGCTTTAACTTTAGAATTTGACCCTCCAATGAGCAGTCAGGGTTTATGGTCGACAATATTGACTGATTTGATCTTCTGGCAGTCCAAGGAACTCTCAAGAGTCTTCGCCAGCACCACAATTCAAACGCGTCAATTCTTCGGCGGTCAGCCTTTTTCACAGTCCAACTCTCGCATCCATATGTGCATATCTGGCCAGAATAGGTCATATCTGCATAATTCCTGATTTGAAATACATATAATGGATAAGTGGCTACACTTCGTCACATCTGCCAGTGTAACCACCAGTGCTGACAGTTACAAATATAAGAGAGTGCAAATGAACCTATCTATATTTGGGCCTGGACAGATATTGGGCCAATTCAAATCAGATATGGACATATAGGCGGAAGGATTGGTGCGTGAAATGCGAACCCCGGACAAATGAGCACTAAGAAATAAAGAGAAGAGGCTTGTATTGCTTTTTTTTTTTTGTTCGGCGTTCCCATTTTCGTGTCAGTATATCCCGCCTGACAAGCTTTAGTCCAGCTCTAGACATCAGGTAACGGGATGGGCCTTTGTTTGGCCCAAATCTCCGTATCTCTTGACGTTTTTGTGTGCGATGATATTACCCAGGTCCATGATTTTCTTATCAATAAAGTAAACGACCGAACGAAGATAATTACTATTGGTGACTCCATCTTGTGAACCATAAACAGGACTTTTTGGCTACTGAACGTAAGAGAACCAATGGTTCTGAAATGAAATTGCACATTATGCTCAGCTTTTCTTTGCGGAAACTCATCACCGAACCTCCCGAATCAAAATATTGTCCAAGTATGTTTATGATTACGCCTATGTTTCTAGCTCCTTCAATGCAAGACGTTAACGATGAAATATCAGACAACAAAATGCTTTTATTAACAGTTACTGAACTGTCGGCGAATTGTATTCGATGTTGCCCTCGTCGTTGTCCCTTGACAGTATCATAAATAGCAAGCCTTCGCACATTTCATTGATTACAACCAAGCCAATAAGATCAGAGTGACTGCTTTGATATATGAGTTAATGCTGAGGTAATGTAATGCACATGAGGCGAAAATTAAACTTACAATAGAACACTCTGGAGCTCCCTTTGTCCCAGCAGCGGCGCAAAAGAATTAAGATAAATAATTCCTGGATAACGTGTTCCGTTATCAAGGTAAAATTTGCATATAATGCGAAAGAATAAAAAATTCAACCGCTATCAATGAACTCCTCAATAAATAAAAGAATTAAATTATGAAAGCATGACATGTTCATTTCAGTTAGCCTTTCAGACATCACCAAAAATCGCCTATAGAAATTCTGGCCCTTTTTATCAAACGATGACGCATCTGCTATTGCTAATTCGATCTACTCCTACTTACTAATGGTGTTTATTCAACATCACAGCCAAGTAAGAGGAGAGTGCACGTATGTCGCTGCGAGAGAGAGAGTGCACTCGTCAGAGAATATGGATGATGATGTGAGACGCAGCTCCCCTTTTCCCCGTCTATCTCCCCCTTAGACGTCGGCTGGAATCAGTTGCCTTCCGGCGGCGGCCTGGGCTTGACGGATGACTTGCCATTTGATTTGTTCTTCCTGGTGGTGAAGGGAGGATTCCCATAACTCTTTATTTTCATGTATACCATTTAGCACTGGGCAAGCCCAGAGCATGTGATTTAAGGTAGCTATGCCTTCACAGTTTATACATTTGGAAGAGTGCCCCTCAGGATGCCATTTGTGTAGGATATACGTATTTGGGAGGGTGCCCGTCTGCAGTTCTCGCCAGATTACTTCTTCTTTCTTTGTGAGAGATTGCGAGAGCATTGATAACAGAGACTGTAGGACTTAACAACGTTCTGCAAACCGATGGGAAAAGTCCCCCGGCCCTGATAATATTTAGACCTGATTTCTGAAACACTATGCTGAACGGTTATTTCTGTTCTTGAGCAAAGAGCAAAAGTTTTCGAGTGGCACATAGCACTGCCAATATTTTTTTGCAGAGACAGACCTCTCCTTCAGCCTTGCATTTAACGCCGTTATGTACCAGCATCTTTTGTTTGTACGACGGAAATGAAGGAACTTGCGTTTTGTTCCGTAGTTTAGCGCCATTTTCAGATATTTAGCACATCTGAAAAAAAAAAAAAAGGCTAAACGCTGTTATCATCCCGTCTTGTCATTGTTTTCGCCACCTGTCCTAAAGGGGCACTGAAGCAGAATTGCGTAGACTTATTATCGCCGTAGCCACAATGAGGAAAGAGAAAGCTTTTAAAGGGCAGAGAATAGTAAAGAATAAAATGGCTCAGCAGCTATTATCGATTTCGCAATGTTACTGCTCTGAAATCGGGCCGACATTTAACGCGAAATAATTTATTGGGTCTTAGTGGCGCGGAAATGATTTGCGGACAAGATTTCTGGAGAGATCGTGTCCGCACAAAATGTCAGTAGAGAAGAAAACACTGCTGCCGCTACCCTCAAGCTCGCGCCAAAACGAACAGATCAACTCTACTAGCCCAAGGACGAGAGCACTATGCTGCCGCCGCAGCCGAACACACCTCGTGTAAAATTGTAGCACCCTGTTGCACTGTGCAGTTAACATCGTCTTCTTCATTTTACCTAGGTAAATGCGGCCAACACACACACACACACACACACACACACACACACACACACACA
>JAJIZL010021696.1:27114-80587 GCA_023969395.1 Amblyomma maculatum
GTTCGTAGTTCGGCAGGTACAGAAGAAGACGAGAACAGTAGACGATGATCTGATGATGGTCAGGAGGAGATATATATTTACAGATGAAAAATATTATTTACATTGGCAAACAGTTACAGTAACAAGTCACACAGACAACTGCAACTTAAGACAAAAACAGACTCTCACACAGAGAAGTCACTACAAGCCCTTACTTTTCTACCGAGCATCTCGGTTAAAGCCTAGGGACTGTAAATACGTGCTAAGCACGGAGCCTCAAACTTGACTGACAAACATGGTCCGAGGACCGCTTTTTGATGACAAACATCAACAAAGGCCTGAGGGCGGTCGCCCTAGGTGACCCGCCCCGAAAATAAAGCAGCCAATCAAATTATTCAAAAACATGCCACAACCCCCCTGGGTTGGGAATAATCTCGGACCCAGGTCCTTAATTACTTCAAATAAAAAATACAACATTCAAAACACACACTCTTTCCACTCGCCGGTTCCCAAGCCCTCTCACACGGTGCCTGTCTTTGTCTCCACTCCTCAGCCTGTTTGCGACGCGACTTTGCAGCTGCGCCTTTGTGAAAGAAACGCCGAGGTCACTCAGCCGTCCCGTTCGAGGAAAAGGGGGCGAGGGGCACTGTCCCTGAGCAGTGTATAGTCGCCGTCGGTCGGAATGTCCCGGGCACAGCGGGAGAACGCTGGGCTGATTGCCTACTTCGGGGGAGGGGGGCAGGTGTCGCGCCTATTGTCGCCCTCTGCTGACCGTAAGCTGGTTCGCAGAAGCGTACCACTGTTGATCCCGGCTGCGTTCGCGTCTTGGCGACGCCTCGAGAAAAAGGGTGAAACCAACCAGGCCTCCAGCGCACCCCGCGAGCCCGCGCCCAAGAAAAGGGGGGACAGGGAGGAAAAAAAAAACAACAGCGCTCGCTCCTTTGCCTCGGCGCGTGGGGGGGGGGCATCGACCACCAGTGCGACTGCACGTGCGAGTCGCTTTTCACTGCGGCCTTACAGTCTTACTGATTGGTTTCCGATCGAGAAAGGAGTGAGGCAAGGCTGCATACTGTCGCCCTGCCTATTTAACCTATATGCAGAGTGCATCATGAGGAAGGCCGGTCTGGACGAGTCTTCAGCTGGAGTGAAGATTGCTGGAAAACGTATCAACAACCTTAGATATGCGGATGATACCACTTTAATGGCAGAAAGTGAAGTGGAACTCAAGAGACTTCTGATGCGCGTACAAGAAGAGAGTGAGAAGTTTGGGCTTAAACTGAACATTAAAAAGACAAAGATCATGGCGTCTTGCCCTATCAAGTCCTGGAGCATCAATGGACAAGAAGTGGAAGCTGTGACAGATTTTCTGTTCTTGGGCTTCAAGATTACCTCGGAAGGAGACTGCAGCCATGAAATTAGGAGACGCCTGCTTCTGGGAAAGAGAGCAAATGGCTAGCCTTGACCGCCTAGTAAAGAGCAGAGACATTAGTCTGCCAACCAAGATCCGTATAACTCGTGCTATGGTCTTTCCAGTTGTGATGTATGAGTTGGACTGTGAAAAAGGCTGACCGCCGAAGAATTGACGCGTTTGAATTGTGGTGCTGGCGAAGACTCTTGAGAGTTCTTTGGACTGCCAGAAGATCAAATCAGTCGACATTGTCGACCATAAACCCTGACTGCTCATTGGAGGGTCAAATTTTAAAGTTAAAGCTCAGCTACTTTGGTCATCTGATGAGAAAAGAGGAGTCGCTGGAGAAAGATTTGATGTTGGGAAAGGTTGAGGGTCGCCGGAGAAGGGGTAGGCAGCGAACGCGATGGTTAGATGGCATCCTCGAGGCACTGCAGATGAAGTTATGTGATGTTAGGAAGATAGTGAGAGACCGGAAAGCGTGGCGTGACATGGTCCATAGGGTCACGAAGAGTCGGACACGACTGAACGACTGAACTGACTGACTGAGTGACTTGAACCTCCCGCATACGGAACTCCAATTCTAGGGCAGCCCATAATGACCTTCAAAGAAACTGTCAAACTCTGTACCAGTCTCTGATGGCTAAACCGCCGAGCTAGACTGTTACAGACACTGCTTTCACACGTATTAATTGGTTAAACACCGACTGCTTTTTAACGCTAACGTAATCGGGACATTTATCTCTATTGAGATAAATGTCCCGACTGCCAGAAAACTCGGCGTTGGCGTCACCGCTGTGAGGAAAAAAAGAACAAAAAAAAAAAAAAACGAGCTTGCGAGCATGGTGGTGGCAGCCGGCATGGTCGCTCACTGACTGACCGCAGGTTTGCCTGACGTTAAGTATAACTCGGGCCTTTCCTTTCATATTGGAAGCTAATATCCTAATCTGCATACCAGTACCCCTGTATGCTAAGCGAGACACGTTATTCCTAGGCCACGCAGACATGCTCATACGGCTTGGCTTAGCGGGGCTTCATATGTCGGGTGATAGCCTAAGTTATCGCGTCATACCTTTCAATAGAGAGGTAAGTGTCATATATTTTCGGAGTGTGCACATGTAACACGAGGCCATTTTTCACTTTAAAAAAGTTAGTTGTGATTTAACTCTGGCTAACCCTAGTTGAACTGCGATAGCAACGGCGAAAGTTTCTTTTGCCTGCTACATTATCCCCCTATCACGCCCTATCAGTGTAAGGGGCTACGTTATTGGGAACACTTAAGCTCATCCTTTAAAAGTATGACGCGAGAGCGTAAGTTACCAACCTTCTTCTTCGTCTTCCTCTTCTTAATCGCCGTGTGACGTCATGACCTCTCGTGACGGTAAATCGCGCGCCCCTTGTCGAACACAACCAGCACTTCATTGAAAGCAATAAAGTTCACCGGCGTTCTAAAATTTCTCTACAGGAAAGGAAAGGCGCAGTATCTGTCATTCGCGGAATCTCGCTATCATTCTCGCTGTAGACAAGGGTATTTATGAAGAGCGTTTCACGATCCGGGGCATGGCGCAGTGGTAAAGCGCTGGGCTGGGGTCCAAGGGCACCAAGGGATGGAGATTCGGTTTCCCGATGGGAGACAAGGTTTAAAAAGTGTCATAACCGCAAAAGCTTCTCCTCCTCCTCGGCTGTTCAAGGTCAGGCATGGCGAAGTATTGCTATCGCAAAAAAATGACAACCACCCTCTCAACATACGTTGCTGGGCACTTATTGGACGATGGGGCGCAACGAGATCACTTGACGCGGCCTTGTTGGCGAGCGCCGCCAACTGCCGCTTTCCTTTTAACGGTAGGCCTAGATAAAAACTGAACACTGCGGGTCGTTTGGATCTCGAGTCACCTACGCTACGCCTAGACCACGCGGACACGCAGTTAATGCGTGGGGGAGCAAGTTGATAGCGCGGGGATTTACTTCACATAACGTGGTATGCTAATGAATCTGAGTGATTTATCACAGGTACAAGTAAAGGCATAATTATCAGGTGAGTAGCTAAGGCAAGCGAAATGCGAAATTGAAGCGGCATAGTGTAGCCATTACCGCTCTCGCGTCATACCATGAAATTCGTATCTAACGTTTCTTCCAATTTTTCTTTTTTCCATCTCAGTTTCCTGTGAAAAATGTGCCAGAGGTCGTCAAAATTGTTTTAAAGGGGGGCTAGTTGGTCGTTCATAATAAATAAAGGAGGGCGCTAACTTGAAAAAAAAAACAGAACAAAGGGGATCAAAAATTAGACGACACGAGACACAAAGCGCAGACTTTCAACTGAATTTTATTCTCAAAGGCGTGCATACTTATGCACACCTTATTGTCAACACATACGCGCAAAAAACTAAAACACCAATTCATGGGAAGCAAGATAGCGAACGCGGGGGAGAGGTCGTCTTTTATTGACTATAACCCACAATCCACCCATCTAGCTTTTTCCAGAGGAAGATGCTTCTTGCAGGGCATCGGCTTGAGAAATGCGCGTGGGCAAGTTAGACCTCGCAAACCACTACAGGCGTCCATCCCGGAGCCCTCCACCAGCGGCGAAACTTCCCATATGTCCCATGTATCAAAAACGGCGCTCAAATGTGTTGAAAATTCGTATGTTTGCGGATAGGGGCGGCTCACGTCGGCTTTTCATCTTGACGTTCTAAATGGTTGCTCATCAGGGCTCTCGAAAATTGCAGCCGAACTCGTTCTTTCGCCAGTTGCAAAAAATGAGCGCTGTGCCCACATTGCATATTTTGAGATTGTTGGTAAATGTCCGAAAACCTGGCAAGAACATCCGTTTAAGAGGTACTGCAGGAAAACGTCTTTAAAGCAATGATTTAGATTGGTTTGTAACATTTAACGTCACAAAGCGGTTCAGGCTATGAGAGACGCCGTAATGGAGGGCTCAAGAAATTTTGACAACCTGGGGTTCCTCAACGTGCACTGATATCGCACAGCACAACGACGGCCCTCCGTTTCGCCTCTGTTCCAAGTAATAGCCGTAAACTTAACTTAGAAGTAAAAAAAAAAAAGAGAAGAAGCGCTTTTCCCAAGGTCGCAATGCAGATATAGCTTCTGCTGGCCGCTTGTAGATGGCGCCTCATATGTTAGCACGAGTGCGTACTAAAAGTAGTCACTTTTTCAAGCAGACTTTAAACATTTCGCTGTGTCCACGAGACTCTGCGTCGCCGCTTTACAGAGAATGAGCTCGTCGGCAGCGACAAAACATGCTTATGTCCTCCTCACCACACAGCTGACGTAATAGATACGGTCGGCATCTCCGCTGCTATGGCTGCGGCTCGAGCGTCAGCCGAAATTCGCCTTTAGCGCGAGTTTTCTGCGCATGCGCGAAGTCGTAGCGGCGACCGATGGAAACACATTGGACGGCGTCGACGGCGTTTCTCGGCGCCGCCAGTGCACGGGGGCTGGCGGCCGTCACAGGCAAAGCGATGCCAACCACACCTGCCGCGTACGGTAGCCACTCTCTAATCGTGCCAAGATGCAAGACGCGATTTTTCAGGTTTCCTTCGGCGAGCCGCGGCCAACAACGACGTGAAGCTTGAATTAGGGCCACCAAGCGTCAAGATGTGAGTGGCCTACCTTAGCAACCGACTGCATACTCTCGACTGTGCGAAAAACACTTCGTTACAGGTATGTATGCATCTAAAGGAAATGTGCATGATGAAAAGTATCTACCGGAGTTTGCACCAAGCCTGTAACCCACCAGTGATAGCAGCAATGAGCATTTGTTCGGCGCGTGTGATGGCGATGTAATTTGTCGTTTGCTTTCTTTATGCGTGAAGGGGCCGGGTAGCGCAGATAATACAGGTGGCTGTGTACGCTAGACCGTAATATTTAGCATGTTTTATCGCGACTGCCACCTGACTAAAAAGAACAAAAAATTTGGCGTTTGTTGTGTTGCACCGCCGTTCGCGAGCCGAGTGGTTGAGCTGGTCATGAGGCTCGCGAACGGCAGTGCATTAAGATGCCCTATTTTTTTTTTCTTGTTAGTCAGGTGGCAGTCACAATAAAACATGCTAAATATTAAGGCCTAGCGCACACAGCCGCCTGTAATATCTAAGCTACCTAGCCCTTTCGCAAATAAAAAAAAAAGAAACGACAAAATACATCGCCATCAGGCCCCGCGGCGCAACTAAAGCAATCACGCACCGAAGAAATCCTCATTGCAGCTATCACTGGTGCACTTCTGGGTGAAAACTCCAGTAGGTACTTTTCATCATGCATATTTCGTTTAGATGCATACATACCTGTAGTATCTGTGTTTTTGCCGCTCGGAGCATATGATGCACTTGACACTATTGCACGACGCACAGTATTTTTTTTTAATTAAAGGCTCGCCTCCGTGCACGCCAAAGCATCCAGATTTTGTTCCTTTGGTGTACTCAATCAGATTATCTTCGTTAGGGAGCTTGATAATCACTGTCTTTGTCCAACCGTTTGCAACGGCAAGGAAACCGCCCGGCACAATAAATGAGTCTCTTGGAGGGTTCATGCTCGTTCACTTGCAGAGTGGATCGCTCTGGACGTAGAACAGGGTTGGTTCCTGACCGAGATGCGCATCCGATATGTAGGAGGTGCACATGTATCACCAAGTTGATTCCGCACAAATCGCGGCGGAGGCAGAAAGGAACGTTGAAAATCCTTTCACAACAGAGTGACCATTCTGTGAGCACCGAGAACGTTTTCACCACTGCGACCACATTCGTTCTGACTCCTGAGGGTAGAAACCGGCTCCAGCGCTGAATCATCCGTTGCCAGAAAAATGCCGCGCGTTTCCTGGAGGTGTGCATTCCGGCCGGGACAATGCCCTTCTCAGGGAGTGTGTATATGTGCCTCTCTGCCGAGCTTCGTAGATGAAATCCTATAGCTGCACGGTTGTAGATGACGCGAGGAGGAAGCGACGCCCATTGCACCATGCCGGCGCCGCGGTGACCGCATTGCGCTCGGTAACTCAAGACACCCCGCGCATATGCGCCGTTCGAAGTCACAAGAGACGATTCCACCTAGCTCTGCAGCATCAACAAACCCCATGGCTGCTTTGCCCTTTGAGATCCCTCTCTCTCTCTCTGCTCCCGCGCTCTCCTGTCTGCCGAAAACCTGCACGCTGAGAGCGTCTCATTCTGTCACGTCGAACACGGCCCGCGCTACACGCTCTTACGATACGAAGACATACGTGCGTTATGAGTGGATTGTGAAAACGCTCTACATTCCCCCATACTACGTGAACATGATATGCTGCAATCACTGTCACTACTTTACGCCCCGAGGCCAAAAAAGGAGGGAAGCTTTCGCTTTCTACCTGCGTTGGCGTGGCCATTCGGTCGTTTGCTACACTGCCGTCCAATGTGTTTCTCGCCCGCTCCCGCATGATGGCGCCATATCCTCCCGCAAAAGGCGGGTTGCAAGCGGTTTGCCGCCGCGCTGGGGAAGCATAAATATACCTGACAACTCTACCACGGACCGCACTCGCGACCGCAGGCAGCGGGGTTTCAATGAAGGCGAAATGGAGAGGCGTCCGTGTGCGGCGTAATGTCAGTGCACATTAATGATCCCCACGTGGTCGAGATTACTCCGTAGGTCTACACTAGGGCACCTGTTATTCTCCGCTTTCACCCTCACCTTCCTCCCTTCTCTTACGGCCCTGTTCAGGTATTCACGAAAAAGGTGTGCAGATACTGCACCTTCTCTTTCCTGTAAACTAAATAAGAAATCTAAAAATAAATCTTACGGTTCATTATCGCGTCTTAGATTTAGTGGTCGCCGCCATAGAGGAAGAGGGAGGTGGGAGGGTACACGCAG
Source organism: Amblyomma maculatum (assembly GCA_023969395.1). Lineage (NCBI taxonomy): Eukaryota > Metazoa > Arthropoda > Arachnida > Ixodida > Ixodidae > Amblyomma > Amblyomma maculatum. Next base: position 34,352 of record JAJIZL010021696.1, read on the forward strand.
CGGCGAACGGTGGCAGCAGGAGCGCGTGCTGCCCCGGCTGCGAATCTTGTTACGAGGGACAAGGAGATGGCGACGACGACGCGAAACGAAGGAACGGGCGCCAAAGAGCTGCACTCTAGAATAAAATAAGCAGCTCGTTTCAAGTTTACATCCTGAATGGCTTTGAGTGCAACGGTTACTCATCATAAGTCTGAAAAATTGCAGCTACGCTAGTTGCGCTAGTTAGTCTGTCGCTGGGTTACTCGGAAGCCCGTGGTCCTCCCCGAGCACAAAAAGTTTTCTTGAGACACAGATTTCACACCACTCTAAACCTCATATAGTAGCTCAATGACAGCATAGAGTGCAAGCCATTGTCCTGTGTGTTTATTATTATCCTGACAGCCATCAGTGAATACATCGTTTGCGGTGAAACAGCGGAGAGGGGGCCAACAAGGGAAGAAAAACAAAGGCTGCAATAGGGCGCTTTTTCAAAATGGGAGTTTATTCGAATCGCCACTCATAAGTACACGCCAGCATCTCTCATAACAAAAGAAAATATAGGGAAAAAGCAGGAGATTCACCCAACAGGTACACATGCATACGGACAATCCCATAAGACCACCAGCAAGACAAGCACAAGTTAAATGAAAAAGCACTTTGTTGATCCCAAATAGAACTCTATGGCGTTCCACCTCCGCACATTCATGCATGAGCAATGGGTCTATCGTGAAACAAAATAATCATGTTTCTATTCTTTGGCACAAGTGTGCACAAAGAGTGCCATCGAAAGGCTTCCAAGTTAATACATTGCTGCATTTCAACAACATCAAGCTGCCAGTCTAAGTAAACGGCTGCGGCAAGTCACTGTCTGAATTATGCATGTGACCACGCAAATCCCAGTCTGTGCCTGTCACCTACTCTCCTGTCACCTGTCACCTACTCTCGTGAGCTATAACGATTAGGGTCAATTAAGGGTAAATCTAAAGGAAAGAGAAGTTAATAAATGGCTCTAATAGTAAATGAAATACAGCGACGTTGATTCATCACTGATAGAATTAGGTACGATCTGCCCCATTTCAATAATTGTAAAAAGTTTACTTACACCTAAAGCTTTTCAACTGTCTAAATGCATAACATGAGAATTTTTAGGAAAGCAGGTGAAATGGTTTTAAGGGTTGATCAGCATATGGTGTGTCAGCGCTGATTAAAGGGAATCATTATTCCATAGAATCACAAAAAGATATTTTAGTTTGCCACTGTGTATGTCGAGTGAGTTCGCAATATCCATGGTGCGAAAGACGCGGCGGAAGAAAGCAGATTAAGCAGAGGTACTCGCAAACTAGATCGTAAACAAATCTGATCAGTCCTCAGCTGTAGCGTTACTCAGACGATAAGCGAAGAAGTGCAAGCAAATGTTAATCTTTTACTAATCGTAGGGAAAACATTTATTTTGAAATTTTTACACAAACGAGAGAAAATGTACTAACGACTTTTACATATCACAACGCAACACACACAAGAATATCAAGTACTTGGAATATAGTGGATGTTGCCGCGTCTCGTCTTATTGCTGACCTTCCCAAGATTTCTTCGAAGCATCAAGCACTACACACAATGCACTGTAAAATGACATACACCTAACAAATTCATACCGCACTAGTTCGTGAATAAAGTTTATTTCTAATTTTACACTGAGTTAGGTCGTGTACGCCAACCGAGGCTGGATGGTAGACACAGGTGCAGGCTGGCTGTTTTTCTTCACTACCGTACGCACACTGCCCACATACTACATGCCGGTAAAGCGGTGTGCTTTTGGCTTCACTGGGGAGGAGAGTGATGCACCAGAGCATATATATATTCCTTTCTTCGTCATCGTAGCCACTCATTCGTGGGCAGCCAAACAATGTCTACCATCGGTTTGATTCAGGTGTAGAACCTGATCTCTTTTTTACCTCGCTTTGTTGCAGTGAGGAAATGCGAAGCGAATTACCCGAGCACCCGGGCCCACATTATGCACTGGACACCCGTCAGCCCACGATAAAAACCGTAATTTCAGCAGACAAAGAATTTTGGCTTAAAAAGGAGAACGCAATAAGAGCGTGCGAACGCAAAACGACACAGTCCACAGACGAAACACAATGGAAGATGGGTGGCCAGGTCGTGACGTTGTTACTAGACGCTGTTCGATTTTTCTCGACCACAGTCGTTTCGTCACCGGGAGTATGCTGTCATATCGCCCTTCTTTTTTCGCCTGCTTATGTAGTAGCATGTCACTGGAAAAGGTCTTTAAATATAAATATTTGGGAGTTATCTTCGGTACCAATTTATCTTGGTCCAAGCATATTGATTACATTTGTAGCAAAGCCTTCATGAAATTAGGATATTTAACAGGATAGTTAAATATCCTTGTGCTGTTAAACACGATAAGAGCTTTGTGCCGTGCTCCAAAGGGGTAGTTTATAAAATCCCCCTGTCCTGTGGTCACATATACATCGGGAAAACGGGACGATGTATATATAACACACGACTCAGAGAACATCTCAACTCATTAGACTGTAATCGCTCCACTAATCTAGTTGATCATTGCCGTGAGTGTCAATCCTGTTTTCCGTCCTTGCATTTTACTGACATTTTGTCCCCCCGACCAGTTGACCAGGAAATTATCGAGGCGAACACTATGGCTAAGAAAGAAAGATTGTGTGTCAGCAAACGATCCCTGCTCCTGCGTGACTGTGAGTTTGCATATCTGGATATCACACAGTAACATTTGCGTTCTGGTTTTGGTGTATTATTGTTCCTGTTTCTTTATATAATCGTGTTTCCTGTGATTAAACTTTAGTTGAGAGTCAGCGCTTGCTCCTGTAGTTTCTTGCATTCTTCCCCGTTTGTTCGCACTGTTTTTTTTTTTTTTTTGATAGGATATTTAAGACGCACTCTAGCTCAAGCTCCAAGTGATTTGAAGTTACTAATGTATAAATCAATAATCCGTCCCGTACTAGATTATGCATGCGTTGTATGGAGCCCTCACAAACTAACTGATATTACCAAGATCGAAAGAGCTCAAAAGAAAGCCATTCATTTCATTTGTCACCAGTATCACCGTGATTTTTCGCCTACTTCTGCCCTCCTTTCGTTACAGCCTACTACACTATCACGTCGCCGGCATTTGGAATCGTTGAAGTTCTTGTATTGTATTGTATCATTCATGCTCATTATCGACTTTCATCTGACAGTTACATTACTCCAGCCTGGCCTACTACCTCCAGATACTACCATGAGCTTATTATTGTCCCCTACTTTGCTCGGCATAATCCATTTAAAACCAGCTTCGTCCATCACACCATCGCAGCTTGGAATAAGCTTCCTGGCTCACTTCGCTCCCTTCCTTTACAAAATTTTAGTGACGCTATCGCACACTGACTATTTCACACAGTTAAGTACCCTCTAGCCGTTATTAGTGTTATTGCTCTGTTTAAATTCTGCCTTGTTACTGCTCTACTGACTGTATTGTATAATTATTTTATTTATATCTTGTTTACCTCCCATTTCTGCTATAGCTCCAGATGGAGCTGCAGTATGTCAAAATAAATAAAAATAAAAATGACGTCATAGACACGTGGTCCCACTTTCAGTCGCCATATTTGGATATGATGCCATCATCAGCACATGAAGTAGGCCGCGATCTTGAATTCCTCTGACAGTAATTTTCACTCCGATCGACTCGCTGTGTGCAGGAACACCAAATCGAGAAATGTGAGAAGTAAGAGCTAACACTCGTAAACTCCTCCGGTATTAGCAGCTGGAGCTCCGCTAAAGCATTCTTGTCTAGGTGTCGTTGCGCCGGCGGAGTACGAATATGGCCTGCTCCCATGCTACGCGCTTCAACGCAGGCTTAGGTCAAGCTCAGCTTCAATTTTTACGAATTGTAACTATCATTCATTTACGGAATACTCAAAACAGCAATGAGTCAAAGGTCCCCAATTGTTCAACATTGCTGCTAAAATGAAACGAAGCCACACAGGCCGTGCATTAACCTTGCGGAGCCGGTTTTGCAGTAACTGAATAAAATTTTTTTTCTGTGTTCTTGACTACTCCATTAAAACATGATCTCAGCTGACATGGTTTCAAGTCGAGGAGCACGGCTGTCAAAGCAGTGAGGTAAATGTGTAAAAGCGATAATTTTTACATGAGAAGGAAACAAGCAATGTCTCCCTATATATAAAATTAAGATGCCGGCGGCACCCTAATACTTTTCATCAAATTGAATCTAATAAGCTGCACGAAAGGATAGGAAATACGTTAATTTCTAAGCTACACGAAAGCGCACTTATGGACTACCTACGATTATTGAGCCTTTCATACAGATGGCCATAATCATCTGCACAACGGCATTTCGGAAATGCAGACTATACGTGATAAAGTTAGCTTAGTAGCGATCGCGAAAGGGTTAGATATACTGATAATTATACAATAACACATCACAAGAAATGAGCTTCACTGCAGCCCAGAAGCGTGATTACGATGTACCTACGCTCGTGGCGCGCTGATTACAGCGTTCGCTGCTCGTCTCGGGGACCCGAAGACCCACACCCGCACCGCGCCCCTCGTGCTCCCTCGTGCAAGGTGCCCAAAAGAGGGTTGCAGTCAAGGCGCTGTAGGTGCATCAATTTGGCGCACATCCGTGCCGCTCCTCTGAGCCTAGCGCATGCTCAAAATGTTTCATTGAAGGAGGAGGGTCCAACAGAAATGGCACTTTCTCCCCCACACTTCCCTTTGGTACTAGGCCGGGGAGGCAGGAGGCACCGCTTTAGATGCTGGCCAGGAGATCTTGTGTCCCGGTGGCCTCTTGAGGCAGCTGGATGAGGCGGAGCTGTAGGGCAGGGTCCGAACTACGAAGCAGGGTTTCCCAGGGGTCTTTAGAACCGATATTTAGTGTGCACCTAAGAGAATTTGGGCATTCTCAGATTTTATATGGTCAAGAGACCTTCTCAACCCGCAGTGTGTATATTCGTCTTATTTTATATCTGGGAACATATGGTTCGCCAGAATCGGGTTTGGGTACCTGCTTGTGTGAGGATAACAGATGGTCGCTAAGGGCAAAAAGTTGGATTCCAAGGGAAGCAAAATATAGCAGGGCGGCACAAAGTTAGGTGAGTGGACGAGGTTAATAATTTCGCAGGTGTGAAGTGGATGTAGCTGGTACATGACTGGGATAATTGTAGGAAAACGAGAGAGGCCTTCTTTCTGCAATGCATCAGTATAGCCCGGATTATGATGATGATAATGACGCGTTTTTGGAGTAGTTTCCACATAACTGTATCCCTATTATTTAAAGACGGGTCTGTGGGGGGGGGGGGGGTACCAGCCTATGTTGAAATCTGTAATATTGGATGAATTCTCCATATTTTTCTATGCGGTCACCTCTCCCTTGACCGAGGGGGTCATCACTATTCTATTGGTATAGACCTCCAGCAAGCTTGTGACCACTTCTTTATCGGGAATGGCGCCATGCGCCTGTGTCCAGATCAACGTAATATTCTCAGAAATTTGTCCCTATCCATAATTTTTGCCACAGCAGGCGAAATTCTGCCTGAACATTGATTTCGGATGGCAGGTTTACTGTCGTTGATGAATAAATTTGCATCCGTGCCGACGCAAGCCAATGCTACCCCAACCTGCTTCGTCCCTGTAACGAAGTGGACCATCAAGAAGGCGGCCTACATGCATTTTCCGACCATGTATTCACGGCTGCCGCTCGCCCGTCCGTCAAGGTCACCCGCGGCATCCACACACGCTACCTTGGACAGATCGGATAGTCGGATCTCACAATTCACCCGTCTCGCGCCACTTGGCAGAAGTGCATTGGTGTCCAAAAGAAAGCTGCTTTTTTTTTTTCGAAAAGTTTGCCACAAGGCATAAGTTGAGAAAGGGGGAATGGCATGCAGGAGATAGAAAGTTAAAAGAAGGAATGAAGTCCAGTTGCGCTTATGTATTCGCAGAGGTTGGCAGTGCAGCGATTGTCCATTGTCCATTTCTCATAATCACAATCGCGATTCCACCGCAGGCCCACCTTCATGAGTATCCGTTGTCTAATGCGAGTCGTTGATGGACACGTCCACAACAAGTGACACACATCGCAGGCGTCAGGTGCAGTGTCACAGTGAGGGCACCTGTCAGTCACTGGCAGATCTTTATCCCGCCATCGATGTCGTACAGATGGGGTCAGAGCCGCCCTGCCTGAATCCGGCGCACTGTTACCTCCTCCTGATAACGAGCACCCGCATTTCCCCTTGATTGATCTCCTCCTGCCGAGTAAGACTACGGGGGAGAGGGTGCGAACACGGAGGAATGAGAGCGCGTGTTCGCTGGCACAGAACTTGAGAAACGGAAACGTGGGACAGGAACGGATCTGGGGGAAGAGGGGAAGGTGGTGGATCGCCTGATGTGTTTATGTGCGTCATAGCATCCGCTTGAATATTATGTGGATCGCGAGCATGGCCGCGAATCCAGTGTATGCGCACAGGACATGGGTACTTTGAACAGAGCAAATGAATGGACTGTGTTATTTGGAATGTGCGTCGAATGACCTTAACCTGTTTAAGGGCAGTGAGAGAGTCTATGTAAAGATGAACTGCATTGAATGTAGGAACTGGCGAAAGGGAATATATGGCATTGTAAATGGCTTGAAGTTTCAGTGCCAGAGGGGTGCACGTATCCGCGGTATATGTTACGTGAGTGTTGAGATGCGGATGAGAGGGACTATACACACAAGTAACTCCTCGCTCTGCAGTATGTGATGCATCGGTATATAATATGCACTCTTCAGGCAGATGTGCGGATGATACCGACGGGGAAGCAGTGGGGCGATTGTCCGTGAGCTGGCAGTACGACCATGGAGGTAGTGTCTTTAAACGATGGAGTTGTAAAGACTGTTTGCGAGCTCTGTTTGCTATCCGCTGATCAATGAGTTCACTGAGCGTATTTAGCTGGGCGTACTCCTGAAGTACTGGTATGGGTGTTAGGCGGGGAAGACATGTTATTGCACGCATAGCCTCATGATTGATGGCCTCAAGGGAGTCCCACTGTCTGCGGGTAAAACGTTGAAACTGTGCCTGGTATATTATACGTGGCTGAAGGACAGAGCGAACAAGCTGGCGGGCCGTGTGAGCACGCGCGCCGCCAGAGCGCATAGCTATGCGACGAATCAGACCTAAAGTAGCGTGAGCGGACTTACGGATGGCTGTCAGCCACGGGGACCAGTCCCAGAGGAATGAAGAAGAAGACCAAGAATGCGAACGGTTTGTGCCTGAGGAATCGGGGTATTATCTATCATAAAATTTATAGTGGGAGCTTTCCGTAAGCCGGCTTCATTTCCAATGCGAATAAAACAGGATTTTCTATGCGAAAGAGTTAGACCCAAAGGAGGGAGGCGAAATTTCAATACATCCCGCGCATGCTGGAGGGCCGCCTGATGGACAGACGTATCTGGGTGACAGCACCATAAGGTTATATCATTGGCATACGCAAGCACGCGTATAGAAGGGATGGCCTCTAGGGCTCGGAGAGTTCGGTAGGAAAAGGCAAAACGGATTATAAAGTGTCTAATCCTGTTACTTGTGTACTTAAAATGCTATAGTAACTCAGTTAAAATAGTGGAGATTTCATTTCGTTGTTGAATTCAGTGGCAAAAAGCAGTTAACGCGATCGCCGCACCAAATCTTCGGCCAGCAAGGCTCGTTTCACTGCACGACAACCACAGCATGGAACGCCGGTCTTTCTGCATGACAGTACTCGAAACAAGATTTACCTCGTCTAGAGGTCTTACACCATTAGTGCTGCTAGTCGATGATGCGCAGCTGACCCAGCTTCGCGCGGGAAAAAGCGATCGTGCAGGGGCCACCCGGAGAAGCGCCCGTTGCCAGTGAATGGCGCACAGTTCTGATGGACAGGATCGGGTTCGATAAACGCGAATAGAACTCCTGTAATCTAATATATTCGCAGCCAATTAAAACCACGTTCCGGCAGATAAACGAGAGTACACTTGCCCTCTTTTATAACCTACCATCTAAAATAAACTGGCAAAGCTTTTTTGACAGCCGTGATGCTGATACAACCTACAGCATTTTCATAGACACATCCAAGACTGTACAATGTTGTACAAGACTGTACAAGACTCTACAACAATACTTCGAAGCGCGTAATCCCAAGGCGCGTACACTGTGGGTTACATCTGAATACCTTGAAGCTAAAAGTTGAAGACCGTTCTTTAGGAAAAATGTTTGAAATTCAAATTCAAAAATGAACTCGATGAATTTAAAAAGCACAGAAACGAAACGAACACCATGCTACAAAAAAATAAACAAGTGTACTGTCGTGTTAGCCCAGGCAGGGGGGGCGCCGTTGCACCCGCGCCGGAACGCTGCCAGAGAAAGCAGTCCAGACACCGAGCTCCCAAGCGACGAAATGAACCCCCGTTTATTCTCGCACTCCGCTTTTATACACTTGCGCCACACTTGCGCCACAGATACACTAGCGCCACTTTCGCAGTCGCAGCTGCCAGCCAAGCCAAGCCAAACCAAAACAGATGATAACAGCACATCCCCCTTTTCAAGCACTATTAACTTTACATGCATACACTTCAAAATAACATTGGAACACACCCAAGAAAACACGACAAAACACAGTCACTCCAGCATCAGTCGTCCACGCCCAGCCTTATGGGTTTGCGAACAACTCTTCCAAATCTGGTCGTAGTTACAATTCTAGCTTGAGAATTGCCACTGTCAGTCTCCGTCTGAGTTAGAGGCACCAAAGCTTCCGGAGCTTCGTCAAATTGGTTGTCTACTCCAGTTACCAATCCGGCCCTGCTGGGCTGTTCCTGACTATCCGGAAATTCGTAGTTCCCGCTATCTACCCGGTCTTTTGGGAGACGGTTAAGCATTCTGCTGTTTCGACGGACTTCAACCCCGTTTTCCGTTTGAACACGGTATGAACGCGGCTGTGGTGCTGCTCCGAGCACTGTACCTTTGGTACGGAGATCAGTCACCCACACCACATCACCTGCTTCCAGCTTTGGGAGATTTTTAGACCGGTGACGTCGGTCGAAGTGGCGGCTTTGCTCCTTTCTGACTTTACGGTCCTTGGCTGCCGCTTCTTGTAGACAGCATTGTCCCGGATTGCGGTGCGAAGGCAGCATTGGGACTCTCGTCCTAAGCCTTCTACCCATCAGTATCTCCGCTGGGCTGACGTTCACAACACCAGGTGTGGCCCTATAAGCCAGCAAGGCTAAGGGTCGTCCGATTTTAGAATGAGATTCTTAACCGTCTTTACCATACGTTCGACTTCCCCGTTTCCCTGGGGGTGCCTCGGACTCGAGGTGACATGACGGAAGCCATACAGTTTTGCAAATTTCTCGAACTCGGCACTGACAAATTGGGGACCATTGTCGGTCACCACACACTCGGGAATGCCCTGTCTCGCAAAAATGCTTTTCATCCGGCTTATCACGGTAGCAGACTTTGTTGACGGAAGAATGGCAATCTCTGGGTATCGCGAAAGATAGTCTACTACGACAAGATATTGCTGTCCCTGAATTTGAAACAGATCGACCCCCACTCTCTCCCAAGGAAAAGAGAGCGTTGGCGATGCAATCATCGGTTCGATCTGTTCTGGCGCATGCCTCGCACAAACGCTGCACTGTTTCACGAATGACGCTATCTCAGTGCTAAGTCCCGGCCACCAGACAGAACCTTTAGCCACACTGCGGCATCGCGAGATGCCTTGGTGACCGTCATGCAGTTTGCTTAGCGCTTCCTTGCGAAGGGTCTGAGGAATGATAAGCCTCATACCTTTGAGCAGAAACCCGTTCACCAAAGTAATGCATGCACGTTCCTGCCAGTATGGAAGAAGATAACAGGGAACATTTTGTTTCCTGGGCCACCCTTTTTTGCACATTGTGCGCAAGCTTCGACACACTTCGTCTTTTGCTTGACCTTCTTTTACTCTTTTCAAGAAATCGTCGCCTGTTTCTAAACCCGGTAAACAAGCTTTCGAGTAAGCGGTTACCTCTGAGACAGTTAAACAGCTTTCCACTTTCGTACGAGCTAACGGCGAACGTGAAAGAGTATCAGCAGTGGTTAGCAATTTGCCTGGTACATATAATACAGAAAAACTGTATCGCATCAGGCGCAGACGAAAACGTTGAATTCTTGGGGGCATAGCGTCGATTGCCATGTGACCCAACAGCGACACCAAGGGCTTGTGGTCAGTTTCAAAAACAACTTCCAGACCACGTATATACTCATCAAACCTTTCCGCTGCCCACGTCAACGCCAGCGCCTCCTTTTCGATCTGGGAGTACCGTTGCTCGGTTTTGGTGAGCGAACGAGAAGCGAATGCAACTGGTCGACGTTGCCCGTCTTTTTGCTTTTGAAACAAAACTGCTCCCAGACCAAAAGATGATGCGTCAGCTGAAAGAGTGGTTTGTAGCGAAGCGTCGTACAAAGCCATGCATTGCGCTGAACAAATGAGCTCTTTGAGTTCTTGGAACGCTTTTTCCTGATTGCTGTCCCAGACCCAGTCCCTATCCTTGTGCAAAAAAACACGCATGGGAGCAGTCACTTCGGCTAAATGTGGCAGGAAGCGGCCCAAATGATTCGCCATGCCCAAAATGCTTCCTAAGCTCAGTAACGTTTCTGGGTGCTCTCAAATCTTTTATAGCACTGACCTTCGCTGGGTCAGGATGAATACCTTCCTCATTCAGAATGTGACCCAAAAAACGCACTTGCCTAACCCCGAATAAGCATTTCTCTTTGTTTAATGTCACATTTGCCCTTGCTAGGCGTGTGATCACGTCACTTAAACGCTCATCGTGTTGAGCTTTGCTTTCGCCAAACACTAGGACATCGTCCATGAGATTAAGGACCCCCGGCAGGCCACCTAGTATCTCAGACATTCTCTTTTGGAAGTACTCCGGAGCGGAGGTAATTCCAAAGGGTAGTCGCGTGAAACAGTATCTACCGAAGGGTGTTAAGAACGTGGTTAGCTCTTCCGAGTCTTTACTAAGTCGCACCTGGTGGAAGCCTGAGTTGGCATCGAGCTTTGAAAACCATTTCGCTCCCGACAGTGACCCTAGAGCTTGATCCACAGTTGGTAACGTAAATCGCTCTCGAACTACGCATTTGTTCAATTTAGTGAGGTCTACGCAAACTCTCAGGTCGCCTGAGGGTTTCACTACCGGAACTATTCCGGCGCACCATTCGGTGGGCCCATCCACTTTCCTGATTATGCCTAAACGCTCCATTTTATCTATTTCGCGCTTCAGGGACTCCCTCAGGGGAATTGGTACCCTGCGTGGAGCGCTTATGGCATGCGGGATAGCGCCAGCTTGTAGCCTGATGGTGTACTGCCCTGGCATCGTACCTAGACCGCGGAACATTTCTGGAAAACGCGTCTCGTACTGCAGGTTTCCCGACTCGACCGCGTCTGCAAATTTCACGATACCTAAGACCTCAAGTGCAGGTAATCCTAGAAGGACGTCGCGTAACGGACTGACAACGTAGCATGTTTGATACACAGTTTTCTCTTTCCATGCGATCTCTGCTACGAATTTGCCTAGTACGTTAAGCTTACTGCCTCCTGCACCTAGCAAGATTTCATCGGTTTTTACCAGTCGGGACGGTAATCCCGGAAATGTTGCTGGTAATACTGACACTTCAGCACCTGAGTCAACCTTTGCAAAAATGGGCACAGAATTAATGCGCACCTGAACAAATCGCGCTTTTCTGCATGCATCTATTGATCCCACGAAAGTCTCTCCAGTTTCCTGGTTGACCGCTGAGGCGCGTAGCTCTCCAGTTTCCTGGTTGACCGCTGAGACGCGTACCTTTCGTTGAGCGGTAGCCGTTGCTTTCTTCAAGCAGGCCTTTGCGAAATGTCCCTTCTTGCCACAGTGAAGACACTTGGCAGCTCTGGCTGGGCACATTGTCCTGGGGTGGGCGTCGCCACTGCAGAAAGGACACCGCACCTCCGGCGTTCGTTGCCCATGCTGCCGCACCTCCGGCGTTCGTTGCCCATGCAGACGTCCCTTGTGCCTCTGTTGAACCACCGCGTCCACATTGGGGTCCTGGTCCCGAATTTCCGATGACTGATGGCTGTGTTGTCCTCGTAGAGTACTTTGCTGCTGTTGGACGCTTTCCTTTAAGCGAGCCTTCGACAGCGCCGAAGCCAGCGTTAGCTGAGAATCCATTTGCAAAGCTTCCGAGAGCTTTGCGTCGCGGAGCCCGACAACCAGTCTGTCTCGGACCATTCGTTCTTTTAGTTCACCGTAGTCGCAACGTTCCGCCAAGCCGTGTAGCGCAGTGACGAACTGGTCTACCGACTCTCCTGGCATTTGTACGCGTCTGTGAAACCAGGCGCTTTCGTACACGATGTTCCTCTCTTTTACAAAGTGCCCGTCGAACTTTTTCTTTACGGTTTCATAGTTCTTGGCGTCTTCGTCAGATAGTGAAAACGTCTTGAATATGTCACGAGCTTGCCTCCCCATTGTGTACAACAGCGTTCGTACCTGAGCCTCCCCGGAGCATTCGTTGAGTTCCGTTGCATATCGGAAGTCGTCGAAATGTTCGATCCACGCCGGCCACTCTGACGTGCGGTCAAAGTCCAGCGGTGGCGGTTGCTGCAGTCCATGCAGCCGCATTGAAGGCGTCTTCGACATCGTGGATGGAAGGTGCCTGGCTCAGTGCGAAGATTCTTGACCATCTGACATCATGTCGTAGACGGCCACTTCTGACACCATGTCGTGTTAGCCCAGGCAGGGGGGGCGCCGTTGCACCCGCGCCGGAACGCTGCCAGAGAAAGCAGTCCAGACACCGAGCTCCCAAGCGACGAAATGAACCCCCTTTTATTCTCGCACTCCGCTTTTATACACTTGCGCCACACTTGCGCCACAGATACACTAGCGCCACTTTCGCAGTCGCAGCTGCCAGCCAAGCCAAGCCAAACCAAAACAGATGATAACAGCACATGTACTTCAAAAACCTTTTTATGCGAGATACTGGGCACACTTAAGTACCAGAGATATTTGGAAAAAATTGAATACACTCCGCAGTCAACACTGTAACTCAAATAACAGCCTCACTGAGATAACGAAAAATGGTTAAATTATTTCAGAACAAGATTTAGTCACAGCCCGTATATTTCACCACAGTTGGAAATAGCTATCAAGACACAAACTACATAAGTTTTATGGGCCCACGTGTTAAAGAAGCAGCATTCTTGTTTTCGGAAATTTCAGAAGAAATTACCTCAACACCTCTGCCTTTGATAAATAGCACTTGTAGTGATAATGATGTTTTGCAAATTCGTCCTGTCAGACACGTTTCTGAGATCGCGGCTCCCGTATTAGAACACATCATTAACTTAATCTTTTCATCTGGCAAATTTCCACACCGCCTTCAGATGGCCGATGTTTCTGTCCTATATAATGGCAGTGGAAAAGATAACATGTATAACTATAGACCTATTTCTATATTGGCTATATTTTCCAAAGCTATTGAATAATTAAATACATAAAAGCATTAACTCATTCCTGACAAAGCGTAACATTACTCCTTTTCAATATGGTTTTACCAACAAACTTTCAACAGAAAATGGACTACTAACACAAAAAGAAATTATTTTAAATGCCTTTGAACATGAACTTTATTCACTCGGAATTTTTTATCGAATACTCTAAAGCATTTGATAGAATAAATCACCAAACACTACTAAAACATTAGAACACTATGGTTTCTAAGGCAATTTTCTGAGTCTTATACGATCATATTTGCATCATCGCCCACAATGGGTTCATACTAACAACTTTCAGTTCAATTTTAAACCATTGCTGCATGGCGTTCCATAAGGGAGCATTCTTGGACCACTGGTTTTTAACATATACGCTAATTATCTGGGGAACATTGACAAAAACACATCTTTTATCATTTACGCCGATGACACTAGCCTATTTTTCTCAAATCAAAATCTAACCCACCTGGCACAAAAGGCCAATGAAGTGGTTGAGGTACTAAGGGCTTGGGACATAGCTACTTTTTGTTAACTATAAATGCTTCGAAAACTAAATTAGTACTTATTCGTCCTAAAAGTAAATCATTAGGTTCAAACACCACTCTCCACCTTGGCTCTTCACCCATTGAGTTGGTACCATTATTTAAAAGCTTGGATGATGTGTTTCATGAAAGTATGGTATGGTATGCACACACTGACCTAGTTCACACTGAACTTTCTTGAACAGTTTGTATTTTAACGCGATTTCCGTTTCTTTTAGTCCAACACATCATATAATTCCAGTACAATTGGCTTTTTGTATCCACATTAACATATGGCTATTTGGTGTGGGGAAAGACCCAACTGGCACTAATTTATCTAAAATATACAGCCTTCAAATGAAATCCCTAAGAATTGTGGCTAACACAGCTTATGACTCCGACACGGAACCTAATTTTGGTTACCTTAACCTTGAATAATTACATGACTTCTATAACTCAGTTTTATTGAAGCGCCATTATACATGTCGCAAAAATGATAACCCCTTCTTGGAAAAACTGGCAGCGTATACTACACATGGAAAAACTTATAATGATGTGTATTGTTACTTTTTTGATGCTGGAATAAAATGAACTGAAATTGAAAATTGAAATAGTTTGGCATGAAGCTTTCAAGGAGATATTCTGAGACTTCGATGTATCCGGGATACGTAATGCCGACGACAAAGATGTGCTGTTTTCCGGTATGCTGAATTACTAACTAAAGTTTCAGGATGACAATGAAAAAGGCAATTGAGACGAATCAATACAAGCTAACTGTCATGCACCTGATTCTTGCTCACAGTTTTATTAGCTTCCAGTCCTTTTTTCTTATCATTTAAGCAAACGAAGAAAGTATTTTTCCATTTTCATTGTTCTTCCCTCTCGTTCCATGGGAGGTTAATTGCTTTCGCATTTGATTTTTGTGCTTTTCACTATTTCCAGTATGCCTCTTGAACACAGGGTCACGAACACTCTTTAATTTTGCCCTTCGTACCTGTAACCTAAACTTTTGTGTAAACGTAAATTCTGAGGGCATGAAGGGACAGCGTTATGGCTCCCCTCTATGGGCCGCCCTTCCAGTTTGCTTAATGTATTCTTTGTTAACTCAGTTACCGATCTTTTAACTAGTGCCTATAATATTCCATACGTTGTGCTGAGTGTATACTGCTAAGCTGCCCCGCAGCTATCGGTCGTGAAAGAACAAACCAACATATTGTCCTGCCGTTGTGGCGCAGTGGTTACGGCGCTCGACTACTGTTCCCAAGAATGCGGAATCGAATCCCGGCCTCGGCGGTCGCTTTTCGGTGGAGGC
Organism: Amblyomma maculatum; assembly: GCA_023969395.1. Lineage (NCBI taxonomy): Eukaryota > Metazoa > Arthropoda > Arachnida > Ixodida > Ixodidae > Amblyomma > Amblyomma maculatum. Next base: position 49,730 of record JAJIZL010021696.1, read on the forward strand.
GAAAAGCAAGATGACCGTGTGCTGTGCGATGTCAGTGCACGGTTAAGAACCCCAGGTGGTCAAAATTTCTAGTACTCCACTACGGCTTCTCTCATAGCCTGCTTCGCTTTGGGACGTTAAACCCCACAAACCAAACCAACACTAAAATAAAGAGCCGTTGTAGCTAAACCGTACGAACGTGGCTGCGTGGACTAGGCAGTGCAAGTGTACCTGACTCGGCGTCCCTCGGTCCTGGAAGGTTATTGCCATCTCTTCTCGAACCTCAAATAGCAACCCGAATTGCTAGCTCCTCCCATATTTGTGACAGCATATGCATATTACTGTTACGTGACAGCCCATCGACGAATCAGTGCTGCCGCTGGGCCAAGTTCACCTGGTCAGTTACCACCTGCCAAAGGCACGCCTGTAATCTTTCACTCAAACTGATGACAACGTAGATGTTCAAAAACCGTCGCCGTCGCCCTAACCCAAACCGAGAAAACACGGTGTTAGATGAAACACGCATGTGAATTCGTATCAAAATTTTGACGTAACCTTTTTTTGCTCACCTTGTGGGTTGGTGTCCTAATAATCCGCTTCACGTTCATCAATTATCAGGATCAAAATCAAAAAACAGCGCGGCTACTTGGGACAAACAGAGAGGAGAATAACGGACAAGCGCTGACTAACAACTGAAGTTTATTCGAAAAAGCACAGGTAATATACACTTTTTCCTCAAGACCCAGGACGCATGCGCTCCCAAACAATTATCAGCTACTAAAGTTGGTGACTAGTTTGCGATAGACATTCAAATCCAAGGAATATCGCTGGCAACCACCGAATGCTTCATTTGCTGTTTTTAACAACGGCCAGCACGCGGCCTTATCACTGTGATTTAACGCATGGAACTGTCTTGTTCAGGTTCAGTACAGCCGAGACGCGGCTTTATCATTTTCTTTGTTGGTAAAGGTGCGCCCAGATCTATCTCGAATGATTCTAGCCACACGCATCTGTTTCTACAATATTCTAGGTTCTCCTGCTCATCTTTTGCGTGTTTATCCAGATGCTTCTTTGCCTACTTTACATGCCTTCCGCCGAATGCAATGGGCACTCATTGTTCGCCGTCCGCCGAGCAAGCTTGTTATCGGCGTCTCCCAATTGCTTAGTTCTTTGGCGGGCACAAGTCAGCCTAGTAAAGAGCATATTCTAGTGAAATCCAAGTCAACTTGGCTATGCCTAAGGCCTTGTCACTGCCACAGGACAACATGTACCTTCAATAGTATGCCGTGCATTAATGAAACGTAACATCTTGTCAAAATGAGGATGCTAAAAGATCTCAGTACTAAAACACCAAGCAACAGCATGCCAAACGATGCTAAACAGTGCTTTCGCCCGGGATATTTGGTTCGAACAGAGTTAAATAAGCAATTTTTTCATTTCGATTAATATCCAAAATAAGTATATATTATCAATTATATCCATGTGGTGAAGCAACATGACACTAATGCGTCTACTGACGCCTATGCTCTGGAGGTGCAGCCCTTTGTATATTTTGAGCAAATATAGAGGAGGGGCTGGGAGAGATAAGAAATATTTTTTACTATGTACAAATATCGCTCAGAGAAGACATACAATAAGGAACTGGGCTTCGTTTTCGTTCCCATCACGTGCGTACCTTACTGCGTCCAGTGGTCATTACCTGCGTAATGTTGTAACAAAAAGTGATCACACTCCAGCGTTTGTGAGATAGCAGTGCACTTTAGAGGCCCCCAGGTGGTCGAAATTATTCCATTGCCCCCGCTACGGCACTTCTGGCTCTCTTCTTTCACTCCCCTCTTCCCCTTTGTATTAAGGCGTGTTGGAGCTGTCCACCGAAGAGCGTGACAGAAACTCCGCGTTTGAGTTTCTTTCGCTCTAGCTTATGCTCGAAATCCCTAACTAATAAAACAAAATGCGTGGAGTGAAACTATGTTTTGAAAGCGCAACTTCGGAAACGCACAATCGGTGATTGCGAAACATCACTGTTGTCCTTCAGTCTAAAGGGATAATGATCTTGATGCAGGTACGCTCGATGCATTGCCACCCGCCGTTTGCGTAAACTATTTGCTTTTACTGCGTTTGCCTTATGGCGGCTTCTTCTTGTGCTAGCGTTGCTCCGTCGATGGATCGATGGATGGAATATAAGAGCGTCGAACTTAAAATGGAGTTATAGCAATTGCTATCATGCTAGTATTTTTCCCTATATATTAATTATTGTTTTAAATCAGTTAACTATACCATCATTCTGTTCAATGAATTTTTTTTATACATTACTGACATTATACCATTATACATTATACAAAATACTCAAGCAGTGCCACGTCGACGGCGGGGGCGAACAGACGTTGCAGAGAAAATGATTATGCAATGAAGAGACCCAAAGATAACCGGCTGCAGCAAAAAAAAAAAAAACAGTCATTTTTTAAACGCTCTGCATCAGGTGTGGCTGAAAACAAACCTACACAACGACAAAGAAAAATACTACGAATCCTTCGCAGGAGTGATTATTTGCTCGCTCTTAGTGGTATTGCGCACATAACAGGTAGAAATTTACCAACATCACTAGCGTTGAAGGACGGTGCGAGACTGATGCCAGGGGCTGTCGGGGCTGCCGATAGCCTGGTATAAGACAGAAAGCATTTGGTGTTCTATGATATTAGAACGCACCATCGCTCATTGTATGTAAACAACTGAGATCAAACGATGCGCTGTATATTATGCATGAATATTTTTTTTCTCGTGTTGCAATTTGAACGGCAATAAATGGCGCAATGGTGCGATAGGCTATACATAGGCTATAATGCGTTTCTATTGTGTTCTTTGTTTTTTCTTGTCCCAAGCCCATGGTAGCATGTTAGATGTGTGCATGATGCTTGAACAACATCATTATGTCATCGTTTAAATAGTGTAACACGCGCCAGTTGAGCAGCTAGTTCAGGCAGACTCGCTTGCACGTCCACTCACATAGATGTTTTGCCCGGTGCGCTGTCCACACCCTCCTATATGAAATGAGCGAACAAAGAACACTCCGAAGAAATGAAACACTCGACCATAGTTTACTACCTCCTTGGGATTGCGTTGGAGTCATTGGTTAAGAGGAGTGTGCATGGGCGTTTGCTCCTCATGCATGTTTTCAAGGGAAAATAATGACAAACAAAACCAGTTAGATAGAAAAGAAGAAAACGTCGTAAATTCAGATATTCAATAAAAACATGCTGATGAAAAACGCACAATACAAACTGCAGCAATACAGCAGCTACAGTAAAGACGCTGATTGGAAAAAGCAAGAAAAGATATACACAAATGCCAAGCGCTCATAATTGGAGGTTGATGGGAGATTTCTTCCAGTTTTCATTCGTGTTGGAAACAAATCACTTGTTAAGGGCCTGTCACACTAGCGCGACACGACACCGACACAGACCCGACAACGACACCGACAGTCGGCGAACTCGTCGGCCGACCGTGTCTGCGGCCGACCAAGCTGTCACACTAGGCCGACGACGACACCAACACGACCGAAAACCAAATGTCTTCCCAGTGTGACAGGCTTTGAGGCCGGGGACACCGACAAAACCAGTCTGCCGACTGTCGGTGGCCGAGTCTTCGAGAGATCGGCCGCCGAGCAAAAACTTTCTCGAAACGCAAAACCGACTAGTACACCACGTCGACAGCGAATACCTTTCAGCACTAATATACGTAAAAAAGTAGAGTCAATGCATAATCCCTGACCGAAACGCGAGCGTGAGCCGCCAAAATACTCAAGGCCGCCGAATGCGTGTGGAATATCAACGGCAGCGTTTTCTTTTCGGGGCGAGTGAATTCGGGGCGCATAGATTTGTGGCGCTCGTCGGGACCGTGAGCAATCTTTCCGCTTTTCCGAACTGCACAGAATAGTGCAAAATGAACATAGCACGTGACAAAGAAATGATGAAAAGAAGCGATTATTTTCCTGAAGCCAGCAGAGATGCCGATCCTCCTGCGCACTTCGATCATTGTGTTTAACGTCTAGCCGCTGCGTCGCTACTTCGCAACCCAATTTCAACGCTATTTTACGCATCACGCAATAATTTTTTGTTGCATAATTCAATGTGTTTCAAGAATTGTGTGCGCAAAAAGCGCAGAACTTGCGTTTAAACTTTACAACAGAACCAACAGCAGTCGTGGTCCCGCGGCCGGCCCTGTGAAATCCGCCTAAGGTTTTAGAAAATCTGCCGAAAGTTTTACCTGCTACTGTGGCATGATTCAAACTATCTGCAGTTTACTCTCAGCAAGCTGGACAGTCAGTTAAGCGGTAAACGCTCCTGCTACCTTTGCAACTTTCACACTGCAAGACAGCGTATTAGCTAGAACCATATCCCAACCTCTGAAAGTGCCGGTTACGCCTAACTTTTGTGGTGCAGTGGTTAGCGCAGCTGGCTATCAAACAGGAGGTCGTGAGTTCGATCCCAAGGGTAGCGTTTTTTTTTTTTTTTTTTTTTTTTAGCTTTGAATATACACTGTCTCTTATTCGCCGTGGACAGCTTTTGTTTTTCAAACACTGACGTCGTTCTGATCCGGCAACCAGAGCCGTAAATTACAGGGCACTATTCAGTCTCGGCCCATAATCACGACTGTTGAGGCGCATGTTTTGGTATGGTCGAATATATGAAATGGAATTAAAATTAAGCGTTCCTTAAGTAGTTACGAGAATAAACCATGAAAAATAAAATAGGGAGTAGCTATACAAAAAGGAGAATTTCGCATTGTAAAAAAAAAAATAAAAGGATTAAGAAAATGAACGTATAATGACACGAGAAGAGAGTGAGAATGAGTCCGTCTTGCGAGCGACGCGCCGCCGACACCGACTGTCGGCCGACTGTTTCCGTCGGCGCAGTGTGACATAGACGCAGACATCAGGAAGACGCGCTGTTGGCAGACCAAATCGGCGTCATGTCGTGCTAGTGTGACAGGCCCTTTAAATGGACTTGCGAAGCTCTGTAAATGCTGAATGCCCAAAACATAAATAATTGTCATGATGATCGCATTGCAGCACGTTTCCGAAGGGTTCGAAAGCGGTACGACAGTTTGTGAAAAAGTGTAGAGAGAGTTTTCGATGCAACGCTTACGACATGAAACCAAGAGATAGCGGTTCTGACTGTCACATTGAACTCAATTGAGGTACTGAAGTGCGCGTGCCATTGTAGATGGCTTCGTCTGAGTGAATCAAGTTAAATTGCAGGTTGAGAATACCATATGGCCAGGGCGTATTCAAGCTTAACGAGAACGTGGGGTCCGTACACCACTTGCACAATGGCTTGATTGGACATGACGAGTGATCGCCTAATGAAATCCATGTGGTCTGAAACACTAGCACATAATCTCTTTGCGTGATGTGCCGTAACTAGGTTTGTTATCTTAGTTACGAAATGTTTGCATAAATATGTTTCAGACAAGTCTATGCATACAGGCTAAAAGGAACCAGTGCATGAAAAAAAAAATTAGCTGGGGTTTAGCTTTAGTTAAACCCGGTAGGTTGCGTAAGCAAAGCCGACCTAGCTTCTTCTTCTTTTTCGTTTCTTTTTTATCTTATTTTTCTTCTTCTTTTTCTTCATTTTCATTTTCTTCTTCGTTTTGTTTTTCTTCTGCTTCCTCTTCTTTTTCTTCTTTTTATTTTTCCTTTCCTTTTTTTTTCTTCATTTTCTTTTCCTTCTTTTCCTTTTCCTTTTCTTCTTTTCTTTTCCCTTCTTCTTCTTTTTCTTTTCCTTCTTTTCCTTTTTCTTTTTTTGTTCTTCTTTTTCTTCTCTGAAGGTCAAAGTTCAAACGTGGCTACCGACTGGGTTTACGCGCCGGGCTGGAACCTCGTGCAGTATTGCTACGCAGTAATGCCTTCTGGTGCGCTGGTTCTGGCAAACATGGAAACAAAGTAGCCCAACGGCAAGCGTTGCTAAAGCTATGGATTGAAAGTGGCAGGAAAAATAAAACTAGAAGCGTTTACATACGGTATGCATGAATTTGCATTTCGAAGCTTAGTTCGCCAGTCAGAACACGACTTTCAGATTTCCGTCAAGTAATGCATTTCGCTCGAGCTAGAGCAGCTTTCCATCTTGAAGTCCCTCTAGCTGTACAGGTAAAATAAACTCAGTTCAATTAAATTCCTTCTCCAATAATGGCTGATCTCTGTCATTGCTAGTCAAGCGACGAACCACTGAATAATCCGCAAAGAGAAACACCGGGTGGGAGAACATTTATAGAAATAAAAGACAGCAGTAGGGCTAACGCGTATTCCTGGCTGCTTCTGGAAATTGATCTAGTAGTTTCAAATGCATTGCTATCAAATGTCATTGTTTTTATTTCTGCTTTTCTGTTATCTATTAGTTGTTGTACCGCCACCTTGCAAAGCTCGATAAGGTTACATGGCCTCGTCGAGCTGTAACAACAGCTTTTAGCCGTGGAACCCATCTAGGATATTTTCTGGGGAAGTAAACAAATTAAAAAAAAATAAAATAAATTGAAAGCAGCATCCAGCTTGACTTGAAGATGAATATTAAATGGGAAGCGAAGCTACCATGAACGCTGCACAAAGAACGGTTCCGTCACAGTTTTATTTGATCGCCCCCAAAGGTGGCGATCGGCCAAAGCTTAGACCAGCGGTTGTAGCCTATGTTCATAGGGTGTCCCGCAACCTGAAGAATGCAGCCAATCGCTAAGGTGCGCCTATGTTTTTTCCTGCGCCGCGCGAATTGGCGTAATTGTGCCCCCGTATCGTCTCTGGGGAAAGGTGTGTGCGAGATTGCACGAAACGTTACGCCACTCAGTATAGCAGGTGTTCAGTTGGAGTCGTATATGCAATCACCCTGAATGCGTAAAAGTATACATAGGACAAACGTGCCGGTGTTTAAAGAACGACTTCGGAAGCATCAGCTCTAAATGGATAACAGGGAAGGGTCCAATTTGCCCTTACATTGCAGCGCATGCTCTTCGGCTACGCCTGATAAACTACGCCGGCCTTTGTTGGTTACCACCAAACTCTTGAGGCGCAGTCGTGACTAAACGGTAAGTGATGTCTCTATGGTTGGTTTGTGGCGTTGAACGTCCCAAAGCGACTCAGGCTATGAGAGACGCCGTAGTGGAGGACTCCGGAAATTTTGACCACCTGGGGTTCTTTAACGTGCACTGACATGCCACATCACACGGGCGCTGTGCTTTTCGCTTCCATCGAAAAGCGGCCGCCGAGGCCGGAATTCGATCCATGCATCCTTGGGAACAGTAGTCGAGCACCGTAACCCATGCGCCACCCCGGCGGGATTAAGTGATGTCTCTATATAATTGTGCAAAAATGAAAGAAAGTTGTTGGCACGTGCGCTCTACATAATGGCATGAAACTAGAAATATGTGCGTTCTTTCTGAATAAAGTCAGTCGCAAGTATGCGCCCGTCCTTGTGCTCTTCTCATCCATCTCCTTTTTTCGCGCATTTATTTTGATTAAGCGTGTACATTTCTGCGTACGGTTTTCATAATAAGGAATAGAAACACCACATTTTCGTGGGGTGTTCCGCACATGAATGTTCAATAGTGTAGCAGTCTGGGCGTCTTGGTTATTCATGATGGAAAAATACAGCGCAAAGAGGGACAAGTACAAAACAAAGACATATAAGACACACGAGCACTGATTTGCAACAGTTTATTTCTACCCTCGGAGCAGTATATGTGGATGAAAAAGGCAACATCACAGATGCGCAGTAGGCGATACATTCATATCTCGGCGTAAGTATATCAGCTCATTACGAGTAATAGCGATAGAAGGCTTCGCCACGTAAGGTCCACCCAGCCGATCTATCATCTCGGCTTCTATAATATCTCGAGTCAATTGACAGCGGTTTTTCGCGATAACAGAGCATTGTTGGTAATCAGGATGGCACACGGACATTTCATCTGGATCGTGTTAGTTCCCATTTACGTCTATACTGTTTTGTTTACATTTCCTGCAGTGTACATCCAAAAACCCTCCTCGCTGTTCAGACACATTGTTACAATTTTCTCGGAGGGGATCGTTCAAGCACCTACCACTTTTTCCTACATAGCCTTTCCCACATTTCAAATGGATGCTGTAAACCATTAAATGCGTACATTCTACAAACTTTGTTCGGTGCTTCTTCTTGCAATTAGGATTTCTCGAACCACCCTATCAATGCTAAAATATTTGTAGGGTACAACAAACTCTTCTGTTTCTTTGTTCTTTCTGTCTATGAAGCTTTAGAATAACATGAAAAATAATGAAGATTAACAGCAACACTGCTTAGAGGGATATGAAGCGAAAGTACGTTATGCCTTAGCATCCTTGTACAACGAAGTGGCAGTTCAAACACCACCAATGGCTGACCCCCCTCCGTGGGAATACATGACTATTACGACAAACAAGACCACTCGGCTTCGTCGCAAAGAAAAGCTGGAATCTCGACCTCTGGTCGATGCACTTCCAGGTTCCTGCATTGCATATACGGACGCATCAATTATAGAAAATGGCGGTAGAACAGCAGCTACTAGTCCAACACACAGTGAACTAAAGGTACACATAAAGAATATGTTTCAGAATACCCGGACCCGCTTGTGATGGAACTCTATTATGCAATCCGAGATGCTATGGAGGCGATAAATAAAATAGATTCCATAACAGAAGCCCACATCTCTACAAACTGCTTAACCGCCATAAAACAACTGAAGGAAGTAACAAAGACGCTATGTGTAACCCAGGAAATCCACGCATTCAATAAAAAAAGCAAAGATACGCATCCAGATACATTGGACACAAGACGATGCTGGGAACGCTGAGCAGAGAAAAGTTGACCACCTCACACACGAAGTTCCAAACACTAATGCGCTCCCCACCAGGCTCCCTTTTGATGCCCGCTCCGCTGTTCCCATCTTAGCATCCTGTTTAAGGAAAAGTACACGTGCCCTCATTCCCCCGTGTACATTCCCACTGCCTCGTAACTTAACGAGATTGGAGGAGGTTTCCCTTAGAAGGATAAGAACTGGGGCGGCCCTTACCCCGTCGGTAACATGCCGACGGGAATCTCAAGCAGACATCGGACCAACCGCATGCCCGAAGTGTTCCACACCAGCTGCAGAAGTGGATGTTCGCCACCTGCTGTGGACTTGTGCAGGGTCAAGGGCATCAAGGACACAGATTCTGCGCGAAGTGGGACTAACCACAACCAGGGAAGAGGACTTCTCTAAATGGCTCACCGACAACGACACGAGTGGGAGCCTGCTCCGGTTCCTTACCGAAAATAATTTACACGAGTTTCTATAATATGCCTTATGGCAAGCTTGCGTAAAAAAAAAATCGTCCAGTGCACTGTACACTGAGATTTATTTCCATTACTTGAGTACTTTGCGCGTGCCAGTCTTCTCGTAGATGACACAATATTATGCGCGGCGTGGTCCCTAAGAAAGTGTTTCCGCTAAGGTGCACATGTTTACCGAAATATCTTGCCTTTTGGGTAAACCGACATTTCCGATAGATGCTGTTTTCACTTTTCTCTAAAATGCTTTTAATGCGTAAACATTAAGTGGATATGTTTTCAAGGTCATGTCACCAGAAGTTTGTAGGAAAGATTCCGTTCGAACGAAACGGATGATAAGAAAACGAACCGTTCCACTAGATAAAGCATCGACAATTCTCGCTGAAGAAAACATTTGCTGTATACAGAATAATTAGTTAAATTATTAGAGTCAATTAAGTCAATCAGACGTCGCGTACGTTTTCAAGGTAGTGTCACCAGAATCGACAGGAGTACGTTCACGCGAAACATTTTATAAGAAAACGAATAGTAGCTCTGAATAGAGGCTGAAAAATTCTCGCCGGGAAAACATTTGCTGCATTAGCAGCAATTAGTTAATTAATTCGAGCCAATCATGTCACCGCGAAATCAAAATAGCCAAGGCAGTAATGTCGATGTCGAAGGGGAGTAACGTGGTACCCAGCTTCCATGGGATGTTATGTCATAGTGTCACGTTATAAAACAAAATCCTGTTCTTCCGTGTCTGTTTTTTATTCCACAAAGAATGCTTACACATTACCCGAGTGCGGGTGCCGCAGTAACTTAAATATTGGACGGTTGCATGATGAAATTGTTTCAGTACTTCCTTCCATGTTATTGATTTTTTTTTTAAATATACGTGCAAGGCGTTTATCATTTATTTTCTGTTTATTTATTTATTTACCCTCAGGGCCCGGGGGCATTACGGAGGGGAGCGGGATACATAAACGTATATGAATGTACAACAAGGTTATAGAAAAAATACAGTCAGTTCAGTTCAGGCGTTCAGTCGTGTCCGACTCTTCGTGACCCTATGGACCATGTCACGCCACGCTTTCCGGTCTCTCACTATCTTCTTAACATCACATAGCTTCATCTGCAATGCCTCGAGAATGCCATCTAACCATCGCGTTCGCTGCCTACCGCTTCTCCGGCGACCCTCAACCTTTCCCAACATCAAATCTTTCTCCAGCGACTCCTCTCTTCTCATCAGATGACCAAAGTAGCTGAGCTTTAACTTTAGAATTTGACCCTCCAATGAGCAGTCAGGGTTTATGGTCGACAATATCGACTGATTTGATCTTCTGGCAGTCCAAGGAACTCTTAAGAGTCTTCGCCAGCACCACAATTCAAACGCGTCAATTCTTCGGCACAAGTACACAAAAAAACATGCGCAAAAAGAAAAAGGAAAACAAAACGTCACAATGCAGTGGGGATAAGTAAAAACTATGTCAGGAAGTAAAGGGCAAACAACATTGTAACAAGCATAGATACATTCAAAGAAAAACAATGGCTTTGCGAAATGCGTCGTTTTCTGTTATACATGCGATATCATGGGGAAGGTGATTCCAACTGACACAAGTTCTAGGTATGAATGAGTCATGGAAACATTTTGTGTGACTAGATGGAACCCCAACTTTATGGCTGTGATCAATGCGCACTGATATGTAAGATGGTCTTGTTTGTAAGCTTTCTTTCAGGTAGCTGTTGTGGTAAATTTTATAAAAAGGAATAATAATGCTACTGACCTGCGGTGAGATAGAAGTGGAAGGGACAAACTTGATTTCATGGCAGTTACACTACTTGTTCTGTGATAGTTTGACAGTATGAAGCGACAGGCGCGGTTCTGCACAGCTTCCAAATCGGAAATGAGTGAATCAATACCAGGGCTCCAGGCAGATGCAGAATATTCTAATTGGGAGCGTACCAGAGTTTTATAAAGCAATAATTTTAAAGAACTGGATGAACGAGAGAAATTCTTCCAAATGTACCCTAGCAGGGGTTTGCGCTCTTTATGATATAGTCAACGTGGGGTTTCTAAGATAGGTTAGAAGAAACGTAAACACCTAGATACTTGTAAGAGTACACAGTCTCAAGAGAAACATTGTTAATCTGATAAGTAGTGGGTAAGCTGGAACTACGAGAAATGTGCACATTCTTACACTTACTAATATTTAATTCCATATTCCATTCCTTACACCAATCAAGAACCTTCTTAATATCAGACTGAAGGCAAGAGGCATCATTATCATAATTAGTTACACGGTAAATAACGCAGTCATCAGCAAAAAGGTTAATTCAAGAAGAGATGTTAGCCGGTAAGTCATTTATATAGATGAGAAAAAGGAGGGGCCCGAGAATGGACCCCTGAGGTACGCCAGAACGGACAGGTATAGGATGTGGATCAACGTTATTTGCTGTAACGTATTGTGAACGGTTTGAAAGAAAACTCTTCAGCCATGCAAGCACCTTAGGGTCAATGTTCAGGTTATTTAATTTAAGGAAAAGAAGCGCGTGAGAGACCTTGTCAAACGCTTTAGAAAAGTCAATAAATATGCAATCTGCCTGATGCCCGCGATCAATGATGCAATGAAGGTCATATGTGAAGCATATTAGCTGAGTATCGCATGAAAATGACTTACGAAATCCATGCTGGGTAATGCTGAAAAAGGAATTCGACTCTAAAAATGAAACAAGATGCGAGTATATAACATGTTCCATGATCTTACAAGGGATACTAGTGACTGTTGTTCGACTGGTGAGTCAGAAACGTGGTTGTGATCGTGGTTGCGGAGGCCGTGTTTTCATGGGCTTTGCAGTTTATCTGCAGTTAAGGAAGGTTACCGAAGACCACTACTACTGCGTCTCTCATAGCCGATGGTGCTACGGAAAACACTGTGTACATTTTATTTTGCTTTTAAACTCGACGTCTACTTTGCGTTCGCAAAGGGTCAGTGAGCAAGCCTTTCTGCAGAGAACTGCAAATTGTTTGAGAAAGGGTATCTAGGCACACACTGAAATGTTCTTTGCTTTTGCGCTTGCCGTTTTGCAGTAACTCCAGTCCGAGCTGCCTCCAGGGCCACATGCAGCTGGCCGAGGAGCCCGAGCCGAACGCCCCGGCAGAGACCAACCTGCCTTACAGTGCACAACCCCTGCGAGTGTCCAAAGAGCGGCCCCATCACCGCACTCACCACAGAGCCGTTGCCCGGCTCTCCCCGCCTCTCTCTAAGGACCGCGCGTCGCCTTCGGTCGGGTCCCAGCACCCTCCTAACCCGCCGGAGTTTGGTGGATTTTGCGGAAGTCTTGTGGGCCGGAGTGCCGCCTTCTATAGTTCCCGGCGAAACGTCAGCTTGACCGTCACGTTCCCCGTCACACCAACGGTCACCATGGCCACAGCCGGAGTCTTCCTGACGTACCGCTTTCTGAAGCGTGTAGAACACTACCGCGATGGCTTCTATTACGGGGATCGGGTGCCTGGAAGCTACTGCGACCGCATTCTGACGAACTGTGACGAGCGTAGTTGTCGTGTGCGTTCTCCCAACTACCCGGGCTTCTACCTGAGGAACGTCACGTGCACCTTCCACGTTCACCAGAGTTCTGCACCTCCTGGCAAGATTGCCCAGATTGTGTTCCACCAGAAGAACGAATACAAAATCAACGTGCACAGCGGACTGGCTAACACCGCGGGAATCCTTTCCCTGACAAGAGAGTGCGCGGGCGACGTTGTGCGGATATCGGACGGTGCGCCCGGCAGCGAGCGCGATTCTGTCGTGCTGATGCAATTCTGCGGTGCGGGGCAGCTTCCCGAAGTGGTATCATCGGGACCGGACGCCTCCGTGAGGCTCGTCAGCGTCCCCTACCAGCAGCTCCTAGACTCCCGCGTAGAGATGGATGTGTCGGTGCGGTTTGTCGAACCTGCGGAGCTCCGGATGGTCGACAGGTAGGCGTAAAAGAAATTGCAAGGTTTGCCCATGAATTCTCTGTACCAATGAAACGTGCTGCAAGCTCTAATTGCTGCTGTGATAAGCCTATAAGCGACAAGCAATGGCGGTATGGATGGTGGGTTAATGATGGTGAAAGGGGGGGGGGGGGGGCTTAGTATTTACTGATATGTTTGTTAGTAGCGGTATGAATTTTTATAGATATGTCATTTACGCAGCAGAGTATATAATTCATTTTGTCTCAAAGCATCCATCGATGAGTGGCGCATTCCGTTGCTCTTGTATGGAAGGCTGTTTCATGCAGCATAGGTTAATGGGAGTGCTCGGTGCAGCATCTTATTTCAGGGTTTCTGTTTAGCTTTACTAAGACAAAAGTGGTATCGCAACGAGTGAAGCAGCTTTTTAAAAGTGCGCTGGCTGGATCAAAACAGATCCGAACGGGCTGTAAATAAAATACGCGTGATGTCTATGGGTCCAGATATCTGTTCTAACGACACATAGCATTATTGCTACGATTTCAGCGAGGCAAAAAAATATAGTATTAAATTTCGTGCTGTGCATAAAAACGATCATTCGAATAAAAATTAGGCCAGATTACACTGTCCGGTAGAACTTTTTGTTGGGCAAGTTCGTGCATGTTATAAAATAAAGAAACGCCAACAACGAACGAACGCTAGGAATCTATTCCTCTTCCTTGTGTTCGTTGTGTGTGTCTCTTCTTTGCGTTCGTTCGTAGTTGGCGCTTCTTTATTAAGGCCTGTAATGGGTCATGCTGTCGTGGACAGTGTGTGTCCCGCTTTTGCGGCGGCTTTGATTGGCCGATGCGGGATGACGTCATAGAGGTATCGACCAATCACAGAGCATCACCACAGTATGCGCCAATGCGTGCTTCATATGGCCATATGTCAATGAGCAATTACTAACTATATAATTATTTACTAATTGATTATTATTTGAGTAATTAGTTTATAAGAATACACTCGTTTGCGTTTGGTTCGACTAAGTTATTTCGTCCTTTCCATCTGTTGTTTACGGATATGATACTGCGCCTTTTCTTTCCAAAAAACCAATTTGAAGCCCCGCTGGGGTGGTACAGTGGTAAGACGCCCGACTACTGTCCGGAATTCCCGGGTTCGAACCCGACCTCGGCGGCTGCGTTTCGATAGAGGCGAAACGAAGAGGCGTCCGTGTGCTGTACGATGTCAGCGCACGTTAAAGATCCCCAGGCAGTCGAAATTATTCCGTAGCCCTCCACAATGGCTCTTCTTTCTCTCTTTCCACTTTAACTCCCATCTTCCTCCCTTCCCTTACGGCGCGGTTCAGGTGCGCCTTTCTATTCCTGTGAACCAATGATTGATTATGATGAAACGCCGCAGATTCCTGCTTCACTGCGTCTGCGTCAATATGCTGCGTTGTGCGGCGTTCGAGCAAGCGCCAAATGAAAGGCGCAGCACGGACGCCTGGATCGGACACCCGACTAGGTCAGCTTCGTATATGCTTGAATCGCCCGGTGAAGTCATCGGTTATGACCGGATTTTAGGCCATTACGAGATGTGACGTCTTGATGACCCCTGTTCCCGTTATTGGGCAAGGCCGGATGCAACGTCATCATGACGCTACATCCGGTAATGACGTCAGGTTATGTCATGGTCACGTCATTACTGTTATGATGAGTCATGTGAACCGGTGGTGACGTCATTACCGGATGTGACGTCATTCTGGTTATTAGTCATGACCACTTGTGACACCACCCTTCGTTATTGTGACATCATTACGATAGACGGAACATCCGGCTTAAACAGCATCGCTGTTAAGACAGCTAGCAAACCATCTAGCTATAGACGAACCGTTGGTGTTCCTTCAGCAATCGCATTCTCGACAGTGTAAGGGCAGCGGTTTCTCTGCAGTCAGTGAATGGCTTGGAATCACGTGATTGCTCGAGCGAATAAAGGCGCGATCGTCGCGCGAACACCGAACTCGGAATGATCTCGTTCCTGGAAGAAGTCTATACCCCACCGCGGTGATGTAGAGGTTAAGATGGCCGACTAGTGTGTTGAAGTGCCCCTGTTCGAACCCGACTAGCGACTGAAGGAGGGGAGGTGGTGAAGGATGGCTGTTCTTGGCCCTACGGGACTGGGACAAAAAGAGCCTACATGTCCGTCTTTTAGGGTTGTGCCACCCTTTGAAGAAGCACTTGCCGCCGCCTGCTAAGGACCAGTGTTGCCAGTTGAGCTAGCGGAGCCATTTTTGTCCCCAACTGAACCGCATGCAGGAGAGAGTTGGCGCTCGTACAATGCGGCGGTTCAAATTTCCTTCGCTGCTCACTGAACGAAATTTTAGTTGTGCACGCATTGCGGTGAATATTAAACAGACACTAAAGACACCCAAAGATTGTATTAAAATCTAATAAGCTACATTTGGTGACACTGTCGCCGCATATCCGGCTGCAAAAAGTCGAAAATTGCTGAGATTGCGATAAGAAGTTGAGGTTTTTTTCTTGTTTCCGCCGGTGGAATTCAAACTGTTTCCTCCGACTACGTAGTCGGGTAGAGTGACGCACACTATGACGGAAGTGTAGACTCCGTGATTGCTATCCAGCCGGCGCGGCGTCGACCGGTTAGCATCCTAGATACCACAATCAGACAAGAGAGACAGGACTGATTGTGGTATCTCTGTTGCGCTTTACATAAGTTTCCGAGCATGAACCAATTAACCCCGCAACGCATTTTACCGGTTAGCGTCGCTCAGGGGCCAACATGACAACAGCGTACTCGCAATCGACCATTCGCATACGTGACGGCCACAGCCGAAATAAATAAAACGATGAAGAGAGTAATTTACCGCGCGATGGGCCCATAAAGGAAGAAAACAAAAAAAAAAGAGTACTTTTAACACACAATACTTTACGTGTTACTCAAGCTTTTGCGCTCCTTCTCGCACTGCGTATAAACAAACCGAGCCATCAGTCATCGGAACGCTTCCGGAAATGTTTACATACAAATAAGATTTAGTTACCAGCAAAATAGTGTCCGCGCTGCTACGCTTGCCAGTTTTCAAGCTTCATCCCACTTTTTTCCTTCAAGGTCAGTGCTACAGCTCCGTGTTCAGCGAAAATTACGTCCACGGTTGCAGAGCATGACCGAAGAGCCGAAGCCCCTAAATTTTCCAGCGCTGTGAAATTCCGCATGTTAAAATGGCTCCAGTGCACAATATAGTGCGCATAGGCATCCAGAACATTAGTTGCAAGTCGTGAGAGCAGGCAGCATGCTCCGATGGTCAAGAAGCTGTGATTTTTAGGCCGGCAGCAATGATGCGCACCTCAAGACATGTTCCATTATATATGCGGCCCCTGACATATTATGCAGAAATATTTCTCGGCTGCCTATGACTCATCGTAGGCAGCGTGTTCCCCCTAAATACCTTGGAGTTCCCCTTCATGCATTCAAGTTTAGTGGGCGTTACTGGAAAGAGCGGGTCACGGCACTCCAAAGCTATGCCCAGACTTTTGTTCCGCACCGCCTATCCATTTTTGGCAGAGCACAGGCATATAACATGTTTCTGGCTACAAAACTTTTTTTATGTTTTACAGGTACTCCATTGCGCGAGGAATTACATCCACAGTTTTCACCGAACGTTTGCGACGTTCATATGGTCGTCCAATTTTGAGCCTATGCGTTTATTCAGGCCTGTTTCTGCTGGCGGACTAGGTTTGACACATCCCTATGTCAGACAGTTAGTTGCTCGTTTCTTCTTTTTCAGCAATAGCTCGCTTCCAATTACCAGAGCATCCCTGCAAACTAACCTAGTGAAGCTTCTTCCAAACGCAGTGGTCTCTTCCAATTTTACCGATCGGCCCTTATTATTTTGTTTTATGAAAGAAGTTTACGATTCCCTGCGTTTTCTGGCAGTTCGGTTCTCTTATTAGTACTTATTCTCTGTTTTCACGGAAAAATTTATACCAAAAAATGATATCTATGTGGTTCCCGCCTCCCTTATATCGTTCACTCTATTCTAATTGTATGGGACATGATGAGCTAAAAAGGGTGCGCAAAATGCCGATCTCGCCTTTTACCAAAACGTTTTTCTTTAAACTTTATGCCGAGGCTTTGCCTGTTAAAGTGTGGCTTCAGAAAAAAAATATATTTTCGTTTCTTCTGTTAATTGTCGTTTATGTGATACACCTGAAACCATCGAACACTGTTTTATTGCCTACAAAGATGCAATATTATTTTGGGACGTTCTGCAAAGAACATTGAACAAAGACTTTATTTTGAATTCCCATAGTGTGCGTTACTTCGTGGTCATGTTCGGTGTAACCACCGAACATGACCACGAACTCTTTGACGTGACGTTCCTCCTTGGACTGCACAGCCTGTGGAAAACGCGTATGTTGGATCGGAATGCTGAGCCTCTAGTCTCCCCCGCAACTCATTTCGGGCAGATGGTACACCTGCGTAGAGACGCGAAGATAGTGACTATCAACCGGACTGGCTGCCATTGTTGATGTGTTGTCTTTCCTTGCCACCGTTTTAGTGAAGATGTGCTAAGTCGTATTCTAGTTGTGTGGTGTTGTGTTGTATGTTTCAAATGGACGTTTCGCCTGCAGGCTGATTACTCTGTAAATAATGGATATAGCTCTACGCTGAAAAAAAGAAAAAGAAAACGGCCTAGCCGAGTGCATTTGTCTTGCATCAAGTCTTGCAAAAGTCAGGCAATAAAGAAAAAAAAAAACGGCATAGCCGAGTGGTTAGCGCCGAACATTACGAGCAAGCAGTGCTGAGTTCGAATCCAGCTGGTGGTGGCGCTCTTTTTTTTCTACGAATTCATTTTTTTTTTTTGGTGTCATCGACGGTACCGAAACCATGGAAGAAGGCAAACATTATACTCATTCATAGGAAAGGGGACTCGAAGGACCTTGAAAATTACAGACCAATCAGCTTACTGTCTGTTACGTATAAGGTATTTACTAAGGTAATCGCTAATAGAATCCGGACAACCTTAGACTGCAATCAAGCAAAGGATCAAGCAGGTTATCGGAAACGGTATTCTACTATCGATCATACCCATACCATCAATCAGGTGGTAGAAAAATGCTCGGAATATAACCAGCCCTTATACATAGCATTCATTAATTACGAAAAAGCATTTGACTCAGTTGAAACCTCGGTGGTGATGCAGGCATTGCGAAATCAGGGGGTAGACGAGCGTACGTGAAAGTGCTCGAAGATATATATAGCGGCTGCACAGCAACCATCGTTCTGCATAAAGTAACAAAATTCCCATAAAGAAAGGTGTTAGGCAAGGAGACACAATCTCCCCAGTACTATGCACAGCTTGCTTAGAGGAAGTATTCAGAGACTTGGAATGGGAGCAGTTAGGGATAAGGGTAGGCGGAAAATACCTCAGTAATCTGCAATTTGCTGATGACATTGCCTTGGTAAGCAACTCGGGGGATGAATTGCAAATAATGATTGATGACCTAGACAGGAAAAGTAGAAAGGTAGGCTTGAAAATCAATATGCAGAAGACTAAGGTAATGTTCAACAGCCTCGGCAAGGAGCAGCAGTTTACATTAGGTACCGGAGTACTGGAAGTGGTAGGCGAATACGTCTACTTAGGACAGGTAGTAACCGCAGATCCGGACCATGAAAAGGAAATAACAAGAAGAATAAGATAAGAATAAGAAGAATAAGAATAAGCAGAATAAGAATAAGATAAGCACTCGCAGATTATGACTAGCAGCTTAATGGTATCACTCAAGAGGAAAGTATACAACAGTTGCATCTTACCTGTACTCAACTATGGGGCTGAAACGTGGAGGCTAACCAAGAGGGTTCTACTTAAGTTGAGGACCGCCCAGAGGTCTATGGAACGAAAAATGGTAGGGGTAATATTAAGAGATAGGAAGCGGGCAGAGTGTGTTAGAGAAATAACTCAAGTTACCGACATTCTAGCGGAAATTAGGAAGAAGAAATGGACATGTGCAGGACATGTAGTGCGAAGAAAGGATACCCGATGGTCGCTTAGGACAACAAACTGGATTCCAAGGGAAAGAAAGCGTAGCAGGGGCGGCAGAGAGTTAGGTGGGCGGATGAGGTTAAGAAGTTCGCAGGGGTCAGGTGGATGCAGCTAGCACAGGACCGGGAAATTGGAGATATATGGGAGAGTCCTTCGCCCTGCAGTGGGTATAGTCAGGCTGATGATGATGATGATGGTGGTGGTGGTGGTGGTGGTTGTGGTGGTGAAAACGTTTATTATTATGGAGGTTGCTCTGGAGTCAGGCTTAGTGCCCTTCCTCTCACAAACACTAGTTGGAGTCCCTAGTATGGGACCCCAGGGGCCATTGCTCGTTTGACCAACGCCTTTTGGGCTTTCAGGTCGGAGCAGGCGAGTAGGGTCGCCTCCCAGTCCTCCCGGGTGGGTTTGGGTTTGGTTCAAAGGTAGGATTGCAGGGGCTCGCCCACATCATGTGGAAGATGTCCGAGGACTTTCCCCCACATTGCGGATATGCATGCCTGTAACTCCGCAGCTCTCCATGTGTTCACACTGCCGAACAGTCCTAATTATAAACGCCTACAGACTGGAACCCCCAAGGGGCTATAGCAGGAGTAGGAATATAGGAGACATGATAAGCAGTTCATACATATATAACAAGTAACAAAAGATGCAATATAAAATAAACAAAGCATAAATGTCAATCATATTTAGTTGGAGTCAAAATTGCGCAATGCAAAGGAAGAAATTGGTCCCAGCAGGGATCCCTAGTTTTCGATGACCGTGGGAGAGGTTGTTTTTACATGCGTATTCTGTCATACCAACGATAGATAAAACGAATTGTCTGCTGTTGCAGAGATTCGTTTTTCTTGCTGCACAGTTGTTGATAAGGATTCCAAACTAAGCCGTACGCTTTTGATAAACGATCGTATTATTGTTTTTTGAAAACTTTGTATGACATGGTACTACTCGGCATGCGCTCGGAAGATACCGAGTCTCTAAAGCGCTTTATGAATGGTAGACAAAGATTTTCATTTGCGATAATTTTCTTTTTCTGCGCAGATCCTGCAAGTTTCTCGTGGACAGCTCCGAGAGCCGCTCGGGAACCGTGTACACTCCGAGACACACACTTCCGGAGAACACGGTGTGTTCTTTCGAGTTCCGAGGCCGCTCACGCTTCGATCGCGTCTGGCTTTACTTCACCAGCTACTTCGTTCCTGACCGACAACCGTGGTCCAACGTGGAGAAGTGTGACGTCAGCCAGCTGGAAGTGTACGACTCGCCCGTGTTCGATGCCGACTTCGTGCCTCCGCAACCGCCACGAGACAGTTTCCAAGAGGGGGCGAATACTTGGGATAAGAACTCGACCGACCAGAATGGCTCTACGGGGCTCGTGGGGCGTTTCTGCGAGAAGTCCTCCCCACGGATATGCAGCCACGCGGCCGACTATCCTGGCCTTGTGCCTCCACGCCCTTGTCACGTGAACACAGAGAGCTACCTTTCCAGTAGTTCCAAGATGGCGCTACTCTACAGGGTTTTCGGCAACGGTGATGTCACCTCCAAAACGAGTTCCTTTGTAGCTCGTTTCGAGTTTGTCGACACGTCCCAGAATGGCGCGCCCGTGAACGACAGTCCCTGCGATCGGGTGTTTCGAAGCAAAACTAAATCGCGGGGTCGAGTAGCATCGCCACGGAATACGTTTTTCTACGGCCGCGGAGGCCGGCGAGATCTTTCCTGCACATACCGTTTCCAGGGCACTTCGTCCCAAAGAGTGCGATTACGCTTCGACAAAATACACCTTGCTTCAGATGGTTGCTCGACAGTGTACGATCCGGCGCAGCTTCGTTACACCTGTCGACATGGCGCCCGGCACATACATCCAGCCCTTGTTTCAGGTGAAGGTAAACTACGGTACTCCGAACTGCGAATCACTGAATCTTGGTTGGCCATCTCGATATCAGCGGGTTGCATATGCAGTAATTCCACATTTCTACCGTCTCCTCTGGAAGTGACGTCTGTAGGAAGCGAAGTGCTTCTTATATTTGTCGTTAACGGAATGACAGTAGACGAAGACTTCACAAGTTTTGGGTTTGAGGCAAGTTACGAGTTCTTGCCTCCTCATGATTGTGGCAGAGACACAGGGCTGCTTCGAGGAAATGTTGGAGAAGCTGAGCTCTCACCGTTGTCAGCTGGGGACGACGAAAATTTCGGCAGTCCCGGTGTGGGCGCGTACCGCTCGGGCACCTTCAAGCGCTGTCGGTGGCTTCTCGAAGCTTCTCCAGAAAAATTTCTCTACCTCAAGATTACGGGCGGTAAGCAAGAGTCGCATGGATGCGCAGAAAGCCGCCTTCTCGTGCATTCTGGGGACGACTTTGCGCACACGACTATAATATGTGCGCCTTCACAAGGTGACGGTGTTGCCCAAGACAGCCTACCTCCGGTCGACATCTTCTCGCCTTCATGGTCAAACAGTTCTTCCGTAAATGTAGCACTACCTTCATCACCAGGAAGACCAGAGCGGCTTCTCCTTGAAACGCTCTGCACTGGAGCTTCCTCTCCCTTTAGGGTCAAGTGGATGGAGGTCACCAGGCCGTTCTTAAAGAGCCAAACAGGGCAATCGTTTCGGAACGTCGACTGTCTCTACGAGTGCCCTGAGCTGGACGCCTGCATCAGTCCCGAACTCTGGTGTGACGGAGAACCGCACTGTCCGTCAGGCTTCGACGAAATCCCAGAGAACTGTTCGCGGTTCCCAACATTGCCCGTGGCTCTTGGATGTGTAGGTGCCGTCGCCGTATTTTTTGTGGCGCTCGCGACGCTAGCGTTAATGAGGCGCTCTTGTCAGTTCAGAAAGTCTAAAGCGAACGGTTCGGTGTCGTGTACACAGAATGTTGGATCCGAGGACGTTCCTATGGACAGCATATGACAGCAGATTTGGGAAGTAAGGAAAGCTTTTCGGGAATGTTGCCAGCGCGGGTGACGTCAGAGCACTGTGTTGAGCTCTCCTAATGAAAAGCGCTTTTCCGGTGCTCTTCTCAAGAAGCCAAGCGTGGATGGAAGCGGGATGCCAAGCGATGTGCTTTCCTCTCACGGAAAACTCACATGGCCGCGGCTAATGCACAAGTGTGATCGTTATTGAATGCGATGTAAGGGAAACCTAGGATTCAGAGACCTGCAGCAGTGTGCCCTGGCATCTGGAATTGCAAGGGCGACAGCACCACGTGCGCGCATTTGACTCACTCTGTGTCCATTCCCTCCTGGATGTGTCATGCAGGCTACTCCTGCTCGCCCTCTTTTGGGGGAACTTCAATTGATGTTTCACCTGGTGGACACGTCAAAAAAGCTTTCTACGAGTTCTGGCAAATTTTGTTGGAAAAGAACAATACTCACCTAATTATGAATGCCAGGCGTGTAGCTGGGTGAACCTCTTGAGCAATGAACTGCATTGTGATCAGCACTGTCACATCAGAACCCTCCAAAACTCTGTATCAACTTGCTTTATCACAACTCGCGAGGTAATGCTCATCTGTGTGAGAACAATTTTTCCTTTTTATGCACTCATGCTTTATTTGAAAATATTGTTTTTTAATTAGGGAGTAAAAGTGAATAAAGTTTTCCTATTTGACAAATGAACACGTTACCGAACGTCACAATTTAACAGTACATGCATTTGATGTTTAAACTTTGATTCCCAAGCCATCTGGCAACCATCCGTCAGTTCAAAGCATAGCAGAATTTCACGTGGTATAATTGTTAACGTCAATTCAGGAATACGACCATCTCCAGTTGCCTAAACTCTACAGGTTTAATAATGACCTTTTCGCAGCCTCGATGTGGAACTTCATTGGTGCCAATTGAGTGCCTCAATTTAAATTTTCGGAGTCCTCCACTACGGTGTCTGGCATAGCCTACATTGATTTGGGACGCTAAAACATCAAAACTAATCAATCAACCAACCGACCATATCTTTCTTTTTATTTTCCATACGTCCAACCGCAAACGAGCCATTTATTACAGGGAAGAGTAAGTGGAATATTAACCCTGCATAACGGTCTGGCCAACACTCACGCATAGCCCAAATATATGTCCGGAATATTGTCAACGCAGTACCATTCTTGACTGATGGTTAGCTGCTACCATGGTGGACATCTGAGCTAAACAAACTGGAGATACCTACCTCCGTATTTTTGTTCTGAAAACATACTAGGTGGTGGTACGCGAATTTCATTCGCGCTATTCTGGGTCGCTTAAACTCAATAGCCTCTGCTACTATGGGATGTTCCTTATTGATATGGCAAGCTTAGACGACTCTCCTACATGGCGTCCCTTCAAAACTCCGACATCCAGAATATGTTAAAACAAAGGGCGCATTTATCCAGATTTCCTTTCTGCCAATCTAGTGAAAATCAAGCAGTCTCTTCTTTTTGTTCTTGAGCAAATACACTAAAACAGGAAACTAAAGGAATTGCTCCGACGTGGTGCTACTTACCCTTGTCTTGGTTCGAAAATAAGAGCAGAGTTTGTCGCAGTGTAAAAAAACGGCCAGTGAAACTGATATTTCTAATCTCACTGTTAATCATTGTGATTAAACAATGAGCGTGAGTGTCATGAGAGAGTGAAACTTGATTGCCGGCGTATTTTGAACCGCTGCACAGTGAATATTGACAAAAATAAAGCATAAAAGTCAGCATGTGATGGAACGTTTGTGCCTTGATGGTAAGTCGTTTTCTCTTACGTTACACTTCGGCTCTCGAGTTCACAATGATGTGGAAACGAGCACCTAGCCCACTGAACCCGTTGTGTGTTCCAAGGATCGTGCTGACCCTAACCAATACTAAACAGAATAGAGGACCAGAAGTTGAATTTAGCCTATAAAAGTGACTCGCCGTTTCCCATAATTCCTTCCGACACCTGGACCATGCGACATTGTCCGAAAACGCTCAAGAACGAATCATACCAGGCTGAGCGCCGCTGTCATAGCAAGTCATCGTCCATTTTCACGCTACAGCTTAAGGACCCCGTGTCGCATAAATCTGGCTTCTGCTTTCAGGTCGTGACGCTAAACATTGGACCTGATCTCTCATAAACATTCTGACGCTACCGTTTTTTCTATAGCCTTCACATCGGTGTTGTAAATTTCGCTTTGGAGTTTGTTCCCATCTTGCAGTCAAATTGGAGACCAAATCAAATTTAAAATTACTCCGTAGCCCTTCACTACGGCTCCTCTTTCTCTATCCACTTTCACTCTCACCTTCCTCCCGTCCCATACGGCGCAGTTCAGGTGTCGACGCCCGACTACTGTGCCGGAGTACCCGGGTTCGAACCCGACCTCGGCGGCTGCGTTTCGATGGAGGCGAAATGAAGAGACGTCGTGTGCTGTGCGATGTCAGCGCACGTTAAAGATCCCCAGGTGGTCGAAATTACTCCGTAGCCCTCCACTACGGCTCCTCTTTCTTTCTTTCCACTTTCACCCCCCACTTCCTCCCTTCCCTTACGGCGCGGTTGAGGTGTCCACAGAAAACAAGTCAGACAGTTACCGCGCCTTTCCCTTCCTATAAATCAACCAGGTGTCCAAAGAAACAAGTGTGACAGATACTGCGCCTTTCTTCCTGTGACCTAATTATTATTATTAAGGCGTAGCCTTTAATGGCTGATGCTGTCGTGGACAAAGTGTGTCCCGCTTTTGAGCCGTTCTGATTGGCCGAGGCGGGATGCGTCCCTGCCATCTGCAATCCCACACTTAAACGCGCGCTCTGTGAAAGATGGCTGTTCCTGGCCCTACGGGACTGGGACAGGTAGGTCAACGCCGCAGGCGGCGGGGGCTAGCCTGCCACCGAATTTTGCAGCGGCTGTCGCGTGGAGTTCCTTGGCGCGCGTTCAAATGTGGGATTGCAGATGGCAGGAGACCCTCCCCCTGACTGAGCCCCGGCCCCGAGGTCCATGTCGATGTAAATAAAGTCTTTCACTCACAACGCTAAAGAAGAGATTTCTGGTGGAAAGGTGCAGTATCTGTCACGTTTTCCGACAAGTGTGCGTTTGGATGGTACGCCAGCGCTCCTGTCGCGTGGTGTGGCGTTCCTTGGCGCGCGTTCAAGTGTGGGATTGCTGATGGCAGGAACGCTAGGCAAAAAGAGACCTCAGGCTTTCTTTCACTGCTGTAGTCGCTGAAGTCTCTCGTAATTTCATTATTAGCCACCGCCGCAAGCGGCGTTGACCTACCTATGTCCCAACCCCGTAGGGCTAGGAACTGCCACCCTTAAATAGAGAGACCTACCTAAGTCCCAACCCCGTAGGGCTAGGAACTGCCACCCTTAAATAGAGAAGAAAGAAAAAGAGGGAGAGAAAGACGCGCACCGCAACAGCCGTCGTCCACCACCGAAGCGGTGGCGGTTGTCATGATGGCCTAAAACAGATAAAATTTCGGTGGCAGCCTAGCCCTCACCGCAAGCGGCGGTGGCCTACCTATCTAGCCCCATCAGGGCCAGTACCAGCCACTCTTCACCACTTTGTCTCGTACAGCTCGGTTCACGCGTTCATTGAAGTAGTGACAGGTACTGCGCCTTTCATTTCCTGGAACCCAACCTTGCATGTAAACTTTTCCAGTAAACCGATTCTTTATAGAATTGTACAGAATTGATTTACAGGAAAGGAAAGACGCCGTACTTCTTTCCAATTCTTTACAGAATTGTAGCCCCGCCGCGGCATTGCTACAGTATTCTGGAAGGTAGAACACTGTAGTAGTGCTGTGGTTAAGATGTCCGACAACTGCACCGGAGTACTCGAGTTCGATCCCGACCACCGGCGGCTGCATTTCGATGGAGACGAAATGGAGAAGCGTCCGTGTTGTGCGGTGTCAGTGCACGTTAAACATCCCCGCGTGGCGAAAATTACTATGAAGCCCTCCTGCAGTACACCACAATTCTTCCTCACTTTTCACATTCACCCCCACCTTTTGTCATCCCTTGAGGTGCTTGTCAGGTCTCCACAGAAGTGATGTGACAGATACGGCGCCTTTCCTTTCTTGTGAGCCAATGTATTGTTTACTGTAGAATTCTAAATTAAATTTGTGAAATGAAGAGGCAATATTAAAGGCGCGAACTTAGTGTCTAACTACTATTGTAGCGAGAGCTTCACTGGGCTGCCAGCCGAGGTGGGGGCTAGGAGAGGGCAGTTGTGCGCATGCGCAGTTACCTTGGCAACCGGAGAGGAGAAGCAGGTGCGGCGTGCGCTTCGCCTTCGCCGCGCGCCCGCTCAACCATCGGACCCTTTCGTGTCGTCACGCGGATGAGCAGTTGTGCACATGCGCGGATACCATGCTAACCAGAGGGACCCCACAGGTGAACCGCTGGCTTCGCCGCCGCCTCGCCGTACGCTGCTCTATCACCCGAAACGCGCATCGTATGCGCAGCATTGCGTATAAAAGCAGATGAAATAGGCGGCGGCATCACAACGCGTGATATGGATGCAGAGAGAGAGTCCAGCCACAGCTACAGGAAAATGACTTCTCCGATTTTGAGGTTGTCGCTGGCACTTGGCTAGTCAACAAAGAAACTGAGCTTGCGAAGGTGAAGAAGGCAGCGCAGACATCCGACGGGCTGCCTTCGTCTCTGTCAAAAAAAAAAAAAAGAACAAATGATGTGTATGTATACCAAATGTGTCTCATTGTTAAATATGCAGTGAATACAACAAGCTCAACCAGGGACTCTTGCTACGTACATCCTTTCGTGTATCATTGCATTCTTTTCATTCACATTTCATTAAAAATTACCAAATTACCTTTTCGCTTGAAAATTTGGCACGCATCTGCTTATCTAGTTAACGGATGGATCCGAACCGAGTTATGTGCTTCCAAATACATAACCGCGTGACATAACGCAGCGTGGTTTGTCGAATCGGGCATCGCTACGTGAGTGAGCTTTCGCCGTGATGCACGACCCTAAGCGTTTCGGAAGCTTAAAACATTCGTTTCATGGCATGAACGAAAATACGCTGATGCGCTGTCGGTAGGATGCCCAAGTTCGAACGTTTCCGCTTGTGTCACATCAGATCATGTGGGACGATCCGCAAGCCCGAGCACATTTTACAAAAACATATCACCGAAGCCGAAATGTTCCATTAAATGGCCAACAGTAACCAATAATGAGTTTGTTATCCGTACTGCCCCAGGAGAAATAGTTCGCGAGATTCTAGCCGCAAAGCTTCCTTTATCATGGTATGACTTTATGGAGGCCAGACCTCTGCCTTTCTCACGTCACGTTGACTAACTGGAGACCAGTACAAATTAACCTTATTGTTGTTCACTATTGTTTTACTGTAGAAAGTTTCACATTCCCTTACGCCGAGAGTATTTCTCTGCTGCATGAAATTGAAAAAAAAATGGCAATGACTTAGCTCTGCTATGCCTGGGTATACGTAGCGTAAAGCATACGCAGTAGCGCGCGGCTCAACTGTCGTAAACACGGCTCCGGCTAAAGGTCACGCGTCGGAGAGGAGCGCCCGTCGGCAGCGGCGGCAGGTAGGAGCGCGCACAGGCTGTGGCTTGGAGGCGACGCGCCTGCGCCTCTCATGACGTCACGCACGTCTCACAATATTTCTTTATTGGATCCATGCGAATTTTTTATTGCTCACAAAAACTGTGCAGCAGTTTTCAACAATTTTTACATCTGTTTTCACTAACGCAGACTATACCAACCTACCTGGCCCACAAGAAATCAATTTCCCATTCAAAAGTCCCGAAACATCTACTTCTTCAGGGTTAGACGGAATAAATATTAAAATTCTAAAACACACTGTAGACGTCGCTAGCATCATCCTCTGCCATATCTTCAAACAGTAATCAGAAACTGACGAAATTACGCGTGACTTGAAGATTATCCAAGTAATCCCCGTGTATAAATCTGGCGACAAATACTCTCGCAGTAACTACCGCCCCATATCGCTGACAAGCGTTCCGTGCGAATTGCTAGAACACATCAGTGCAACTAACGTCTCTTTTCACCCGGAAGAAAACGGTTTTTTCTTCCCACACCAACACGGTTTCAGAAAAGGGTTCTCCTGTGACACACAATTCTTCGAATTTAATACTGACCTCTTTAACAACATGGGCGGGAATTGCGAGACCGACTGTGTATTGTCACAAATATCTAAAATAGACCTCAGTTGACTGAGACAGTACTGACATCAGCGCTCGTTGGTCCCGAGTCCGCGAACCCTTCCTTCTTTCTCTGCCAGCCGGTAAACCAGGTGCATTATTCCCTCCTCTCCAAACACAAAATTACGGAAGCATGAGGTGTGGCAGTACAAGGTAATCAATGCACGAAGTCACACTACGGCATCACACGTCGCCACATTGCCACGACATTGCAGCAGAAGAACGGAAATCTGAGCTAGTTGGTGCATTGCAACATCAAAAAACAGCGCGGCTACTTGGGACAAACAGAGAGGAGAATAACGGACAAGCGCTGACTAACAACTGAAGTTTATTCGAAAAAGGCACAGGTAATATACACTTTTTTCGCAAGAACATTGCAGCACACATCACTGAGTAAAGTAGGGTTTCAGTCGGGCGTTGTGCCCAACATCGGAGCGAAGTTGGCGACGGCTAGGTGGGCTAATACCGCCGAGAACCACTTCATTCGTGACGTCCGTTACGCGGCGCAGTATTTCGTAGGGACCAAAGTATGGGCACATCAATTTTTCCGACAGTCTCTCACTGGGGCCCAAATCCAAACTTTTTCCTTAGGTGCATAACTGACGTGCCGGTGTCGAAGGTTGTACCGGTACTGAAGATTTGAATGCTGAGGCGTGGAAGTTGGCGCGCTTCCTCAGTCCGTTGAGAATAGCTCAGCTTCCAGCGCCAACGGCTTGTCTTCAGAAGGGCATGAAGGGCATATGTTATCATGCCGTCCAACATCGTGTGGACGTATCTTCCGTAGATTAGACGAAACGGAGTGAAAAGAGTCGTTTCTTGCATGACGGTGTTTTAAGCGTATGTCAGATAATGAAGAATTCCAGTTCTTGTGTTGCGCATCCACATACATCGGGATCGTATCGAAGATAGTCATATTTAATCTTTCCGTCAGCCCATTTCTTTGAGGGTGATATGGCATAGCCTTGTGGTGGCTTGTGTGGCTGAGTTCGAACCCGTCTCGAATAAGCTGTGCCGTGAACGATTTGCGTCTGTCAGTAACCACTTACGATGGGGCAGCATGTCTCAAGACGATTTGATGCATGCAAAAATTGGCGTTCTCGGAAGACGTGCCCCGTTCTACTGCCTTCGTTCCCGCATACCTCGTTAAATAATCGGTTGCGACTATCACCCATTTGTTACCAGCTGAAGATCTAGGGAAGAGGCCCGGAAGAATGACACCGACTTGGTCGAAGGGAGTAGCAGGTGGTGTAATTGGCTACAGCAAACCTGCATGCTTGAGCGGTGGTGGCTTACGGCGTTGGCACTGGCGGCAGCCCCTGACGTATACTGGTGAACAGTGGCATCAGGTTTTGGCCAGTAGTATGCTTGACGAACTCGAGCAAGCGTGCGGGCGCAACCTAAATGTCCGCCGGCTGCTTCGTCGTGAAAAGCGAGAAGGATGTCGTCACGCAGATCTGAAGGAAAAATGAGGAGATAGGGCTGAGTTCCGGCACTTCATTTACGCTTGAGCAGAACACCCTTGCGCAAATAAAATGGAGAGAGATCTAGAAAAGATGACGAGGCACGTCAGCTGTACGACCCTTCAGGTGGTCAATAATGGGTCGGAGTTCGTCGTCTTCTCGCTGCTGTGCCATCAATTGTGTGTCATTAACCACACCAAGGAAACGACTTTCATCTGTATCTCCGTCCATCCGGTCATCACCTTTCTCTATAGGAGCACGTGACAACATGTCGGCGTCTTCATGTTTTCTCCCAGATTTATAGGAAATTGTGTAATCGCGTTCCTGCAGGCGCAGACTCCACCGCGTCAGACGGCAATATAATCCGACGCAACGCACGCGCGCGCATGCGCCCGCACACGCTGCGTTGCGTAGGCGAAAGCATTCCGTCGACAGTTCCGCGAGCGCCAGCGCCCAACGTAACCAGCGGCGGCCAGCGCGCTCTACGCACCCGGCGCAGAGATGGCTCCTGTGCCATTCGAGCCTCGGCGCCGCCGACCGCATCGACCCACAATCCATCGCGCAGAGAAAGATGGCAGACGGCCGCATAAACAACATGCGAGCGGCACGAACATTGAACTCGCTTCCGACAGCTTGGTGAAGAGGTTTATCGAAGCCAGCCGCTGACTTATTGCGCCGGAAATTTCCTCCTGGGCGGTGGCTGTGTGAACCTTGAACCACACGTGAGCGTCCCGCGAGTGCGATGTAAACTGACAACCCCCACCTGCAGCGTGCCTCCGACGAGTCGGCTCCGTGCCGTCCGTCTGTGTTTACCTTGTTTTGGTTGTGGTGTTTTCGTATGGAATGGACCTAATGGGAAACGAATACAGCGTCCATGTTTTGTTTTGGTGCGAGAGAGTGCGATCACGGGGTGCCGAGCGCCAGTGCGTGGCGTCAGCACGGAGTGGACGCTTGAAAACTGTGCGAAGTGCGTGTGCGAAACGAAGAAGTGTATT
>JAJIZL010021696.1:80597-100734 GCA_023969395.1 Amblyomma maculatum
CGCTTGAAAACTGTGCGAAGTGCGTGTGCGAAACGAAGAAGTGTATTGTAATCGAGTGGTTAATTGGTAATATAGGCATTGTTCTTTTTCGTACTTCATTCATGTGCCCAGCCGTTTTTTTTCACATATCTTTTTCTTCGTTCTACTGCTAACGCTAGTTTTTACCACATGAAGCTACTCGACTTCGGAGGCCAGCAGCGCAAATAGAACGCATGTGAAAAGATAAAGCGGAGCTGCGGTCTCTTGGCAGGTGAGCTATTCATTGCTGCTGGGCTCGCTTTTATTTGCATGCTTGCAGGCCGAAGCGAGTTTCCCACTTGCTGCACGCACCGTAACTATTGATCTTTTTTTTTTTGGCTTCGAACGGGATGCAGACGGACCGAGGGTCGGCGATCTTTCTGCGCATGCTACGAAGAGAGCCGCTGACGGCGCTCAGCGCCAAAGTATAAAGGGGATACATTTTGTCTGGCGTAGCGAAACCGGCAAAGCGTGACTGACCGCGAGCGACTCTAGCACGCGCGCAGAGCACGTCGGGCTATATACGCGCCTTAAGGGTCTCGAAGATATGCCAGCCAGCACATGGAATGGTGATCGGTTATCACCTTGAAATGACGACCCCATTGGTAGGACCGGAACATCATAGTAGCCCACACAACGGCTAGACTCTTTTTTTCGATGTAGAATAATTCCGCTCACCACGAGGAATAGTGCGGCTCACGTACGCTATTACTCTTTCGATGCCAGCATAATGTTGTACGAGTACAGCACGCAAGTATAGGAGGTATTTGTAGCCGTCTGCGCAACTGCTCGAAAGCTTCTTGTTGCTCGGAGGACCATACATGCGGTGTATATTCACGTGACGTGTAAGCGGACCAGCAATCGTGGACAAATCTGGTATGAAGCGCTGGTAATAGGCTCATAAACCCAGGAAACGTTTTAGACTTTTCTTGTCTATTGTTTCTTCCTGTTCTTGTTTCTTGGAACAGGGAATTTCGCTATGGCGACAGTTGTATCAGGATCGGGCTTGAGGCTATCTGCACCTACCATATGGCCAAGAAACTTAAGCTCTTTGTAACCGAAAGAACATTTCTCAGACTTGAGTGTCAAATTAGACAATCTAAGGGCATCCAGCACACTTCTCAGACGTCCAAGGTGCTGTTCAAACGTTTCGGAGAACACAATGACATCACTCAAGTAAACTAGGCAAATCTGCCATTTAAAGCCAGCGAGGACCAGTCCATCATTCGCTAAAATATCGTCGGGCTGAACATAGGCCGAAAGGCAGTACTTTAAACTCGTAAAGACCACCGGGGGTAATAAATGCCGTCTTCTCGCGGTATCGTTTGTCAACTTGTATTTGCCAGTAACCGCGTTTAAAGTCGATGGATGAAAAATACTAAGCCTGGCAAAGCCTGTCGAGGGAGGCGTCGACACCAGGCAGCGGGTAGAGATTTTTTTATTGCAACACTATTCAACTTACAAAAATCAACACAACACCGCAGAGTTCCGTCTTTTTTCTGAATGACATCATCCGCAACCATCTCCTAAACTTGTGTTTAGATGACCTCGCGTTCCTTTGGGGAGATGCGGTAAGGTGCTGCCGGATTGGTAGGGCTTCGTCGGACGTAAGAATACAGTGTTTGATAACGGTCGTTTGACTCACCTTGGAAGAGGATGAAAGCAGGGTTGATGCTGTATCAGATCGACAGGAAGGCACTCGACAGCATGACGGTCAGAACAAGAAGAACGGATGTTTATTGATGGCCATCGTATTTATAAGTTTCCATAGCGCGGCTTACGCACTGCGCATGACATGTGATCCGTCATCAGGCTATCACACATGCCTGATACATCCTTCCATGGTTAACACAAGATTAAAGCAAATGTTCATGTTAATTGATTAAAAGCAGCATCATAATAAAGGCGCGGTGGTGGTCGTATGGTGCGAGTCGACCTTCTGAGAGTGGTGGTCGTCCTGGTTGGATCTGGAAGGGTGACTGCAGCTGAGGGCGTGGCACCATGGGCTGGAAGTGGGCTGGAAGAGGGCTGCTGTGTTGTAGCAGTGTCAGTGCTGGAAAGCTGTGGTGTTACGCTACCAATGCTGTCGGTGTCGTCGTCACTTGTTTCAGCATACTTCTCGCCAGTGTGAAGCAGGTGTCTCCTGTTTCGTCGAAGAACACGACGATCTTCAGTCATGACGTGGTATGACCTCGGAGCAGCTTGTCCAACAATCTTCCCTTTCTGTGACCAAGTCGTATCTCTTAGTCTTAAAAAGAATCTCTGTAATCGTGGGGGCATGTCACAAATTCCTTTAGAAGAAATCGATAAAAGTGGTTTGTGGTCGGTCTCAATAATAACCCTCTGTCCGTACACAAACTGGTGAAATTTCTCGCAGCCGAACAAAATTCCGAGCGCTTCTTTCTCAATTTGTGCGTAACGTTGCTCAGGAACTGTTAGCACTCGGGATGCATAGGCCACTGGTCGCCAGGAACCACCGTGACACTGCAGGAGTGCCGCCCCAACGCCATCTTTGGATGCATCGCATGTTATTTTAGTTTCCTTTTTAGGGTCAAATATTGCTAATACGGGCTCTGTCGCGAGTACCTGCGTGACGCTTTTCCATTCTTTCTCGTGACTTTCGGTCCACTCAAACTCGACTTGAGGTTTGA
Source organism: Amblyomma maculatum (assembly GCA_023969395.1). Lineage (NCBI taxonomy): Eukaryota > Metazoa > Arthropoda > Arachnida > Ixodida > Ixodidae > Amblyomma > Amblyomma maculatum. The sequence continues at coordinate 83,267 of JAJIZL010021696.1, forward strand.
TAAGCGCTCGTAGCAGCGCTGTTCTGTCAGACAAGCGAGGCACGTATTTTCCAAAGTAGTTGACTACTCCTAACATGCGCTGAACATCGGCTTTGCTTTTTGGCGTTGGCATTTGAACCAAATTGCGCACTAGCTTCGGACTTGGGGAAATTCCAGTTTGTCCAATGACGTCCCCCAGAAATTGAACCTCGGTTAGACCAAACTTGCATTTTTCGGCATTGAATGTCAGTCCTGCCTTTTCGGCGGCTTTTAACACTGCCACTAGCCGCTCGTCATGTTCTTGCCGTGTAGCCCCCCACACAAGAATGTCGTCGATATACACATGCACTCCTGGTAGCCCCTCAAGCATCTGACTGAGCATTTTGTGAAAAACTTCCGGCGCAGATGCGATGCCGAACGGTAGACGCAAGTAACGATATCTACCGAAAGGAGTGGCAAATGTGCATATTTTTGATGTTCTCTCGTCGAGCGGTATCTGGTGAAATCCAGAATTTGCGTCTAGACAGCTAAAGAAGCAGGCGCCTGTCAATTCCGCTTCAATATCTTCTCGCCTGGGAAGCTGGTAATGCTGCCTTTTTATATACTCATTAATCCTTCTGGGATCCATGCACACCCTAAGTCTGCCATCTTTCTTTTTGACCAAGACCAAAGGGCTTACCCAGTCGGTAGGGTCGTCTTCCTTTTTGATGATGCCGGCCGCCTCCATTCTCTGAAGCTCGTCACGCAGGGGTTGACGCAAGGACAGGGGCACCCGCCGTGCTGGCTGGACGACCGGGACAGCAGCTGGCTGTAGTACCATGCTGTAGGGTTGTTTCATGCAACCTAACCCTTCGAAGACGTGCTTAAAATCTTTAAGTGCTCCATATTCAGCGGAAGCGCTGATAGTGTCGATTGACCGCCGCACCAGACCCAATGCTTCGCTTGCTTCAAGCCCAAGTATGGCCTGACGACCATTTTTCACAACGTAAAACCTCACCGTAGTGGCGGCGTTCCCAATTGTCACTTTTTGGACTGTTGTTCCAAAGTTTGTGATGACGCCTCCATTGTAGGCTCGCAGCACAGAGCTCGTAGGGTTCAGTTCGGCAATGTGTAGCTTACGGTATACTGAAAAGGGTATAATGCTTGCCTGTGATCCGGTGTCGACCTTGAAGAGTGCTTCACGACCTGCGATTTGGGCTTTCACAGTCCAGTCCTTACTGTCGCTGCTTGCGATGCCAACGTCAAGAACGTCGAACTCATCGTTCATGTTAAGTTCGCTGACTTCGCTGACGACTGCCTTGGCCGGACAACAAATTGCAAAATGGTGGAGCTTTCGGCAGGAGTTGCATCTTTTCCCATATGCCGGACACTGCCGTTGTTCGTGCCGTCGGTTGCACTTCTTGCAGCGATACGCAGTCCTGTCGAGTGCAGTCTTCTCTTGTGGATCTATACAGTGACGGCATGGCGCTACATACCGAGAGACAGCGTCAATACTGTTATCTGGCTTCTCCCAGATCTGATTTCTTCGTGCCACTGATTCCGCTACTCGGCACATTTCTTCAGCCTTTATCAATGTTAGGCCCTTCTCACGGAGCAAGTTTTCACGTAACTTTGAATCGTTCGTCCCAAAGACGATCTGATCTCTGATCATTGAATCGTTCAGGCCTTCGAAGTTGCACTGCGTTGCCTGTTTCTTGAGATCTCGGATAAATTTTTCAAATGGTTCTCCATCCCCTTGCTTCCTCGAGCGAAATACGTAACGCTCATGCACTTCGTTGCTTACCTCAGCACAGTAGGCCTCAAACTTCGTGACCAGAGTGTCATAATCTTCTTTGTCTTCACCAGCCTCAAACTTGAATGTGTTGAAGACGTCAAGCGCTTCATCTCCGGCGACGCTTAAGAGGAGCGCTGCTTTTGCTGCACCGGTTCTAGGATCCTCTTTAGACGTGGTCGCCTTGATGAACAGCTCCAGTTTCTGCTTAAATCGCTTCCAGTTTGTACGCCGCGCACTAGGTGGCGCAGTTTTTTGTCCTCCAACATAGTGGGATCGGCACGGCGGATCAATCGCGTCATGTCGGAGGTCAAGAAACTACGCGAGCTCTTTTTCTTTCTCTGCCAGGTGACTGGGAGAGCCAGTCTTCTACGTCTTCCTCCGGTTTACCGTAGATTTACTTCGGTACGCGCGGAGTGTGCCGGGTGTAAATAAGAGTACCTTGCGCAGGGTGTTGAGGGCCAGCTGCCGCGGCAACCCGAGCGGCCGGCTCGGGTTCCTCTGCCATGCGTGCAGCCGGCGCCTCACCTTGCATGACTGCTCGGAGGGCAGGCCCTGAGATCGACTCCAAAGGCACGTGTTCGGGTTGCAGGCCGAGGTTCCTTTGGCTAACATGATGGATTGTTATCGCAACAAGAGCAGAGGTAGAGGCCAGGACCCAATGCACGTAACCCGCTTTGGACATACAGGTTGTTGTCGTAACTAACAATTGTGGATTTCATGTAACATTTAACTTATTCCAAAAACATCCATGGACACACCATAGGCGTTCTGATACGTAATGCATTCCGTGCACTTTATTAACTCGCGTAAAGCAGAAAACAACTTATCATGCGGTATGGAATAAATCAGTTCGTCCACGTCCATAGAAAGAGCGCTGTTGGCACCTGAAATCCTTTCCTCCAAGGTAGCTGCAACCAATCCCGAGTTCGCGACCCTTAGAGGTCATCCGGGTGAGACAATTGAGATGGCGCTGTAAGTACCTGCTGACCCGCTTTTTCCAGCTCCCCCGTTCCGTGACAATGGCTCTGAAAGGGCGCAGCTCCTTATGCGTTTTGGCGGAGAAAAACATTCGCAAGGAGTTAGCTTTGCAGTCCTTAACTTCATGCACCAGCACGTCCAGCTTTAAGTGCGACAGTAGAGCCACCGCCTGAGACTTGGCCTTAACCGGTTTAAGTACGGAACTCTTGAAGTTCTTCTTAATGGCTTCAACTGTCTTCGTGTTGTGCATACTGGTGGGGAGGACAGTGAAGCCACCTTCTTTTTCAGATAGCATCAATGGAAGTCGTTGTCCCGAAAAACTCAACTACTCCCCGGATCTCCGGCCAAGGGTCCCGCTTTGAAGTAAAACTTCTGGCCAACGAGTCAACACCTTCCAACGTAACTCGGTCCCACTCCTGAATGTGTTCCTTTCCCGCACTCCTGTGTAGGCACCCGAGCAGTTCATGCTTGTCCAGGGTGGAATTCTGGCAGAACCTAGGGCCACACTTAAGAACACCGGCCACCTCAGTCTGGAGCTTCACGCCCCCCCAAGGTAAAAACGGAGCAGTTCAGTTCAGGCGTTCAGTCGTGTCCGACTCTTCGTGACCCTATGGACCATGTCACGCCACGCTTTCCGGTCTCTCACTATCTTCTTAACATCACATAGCTTCATCTGCAATGCCTCGAGAATGCCATCTAACCATCGCGTTCGCTGCCTACCCCTTCTCCGGCGACCCTCAACATTTCCCAACATCAAATCTTTCTCCAGCGACTCCTCTCTTCTCATCAGATGACCAAAGTAGCTGAGCTTTAACTTTAGAATTTGACCCTCCAATGAGCAGTCAGGGTTTATGGTCGACAATATCGACTGATTTGATCTTCTGGCAGTCCAAGGAACTCTTAAGAGTCTTCGCCAGCACCATAATTCAAACGCGTCAATTCTTCGGCGGTCAGCCTTTTTCACAGTCCAACTCTCGCATCCGTACATCACAACTGGAAAGACCATAGCACGGGTTATACGGATCTTGGTTGGCAGACTAATGTCTCTGCTCTTTACTAGGCGGGCAAGGCTAACCATTGCTCTCTTTCCCAGAAGCAGGCGTCTCCTAATTTCATGGCTGCAGTCTCCTTCAGAGGTAATCTTGGCGCCCAAGAACAGAAAATCTGTCACAGCTTCCACTTCTTGTCCATTGATGCTCCAGGACTTGATAGGGCAAGACGCCATGATCTTCGTCTTTTTAATGTTCAGTTTAAGCCCAAACTTCTCACTCTCTTCTTGTACGCGCATCAGAAGTCTCTTGAGTTCCACTTCACTTTCTGCCATTAAAGTGGTATCATCCGCATAGCTAAGGTTGTTGATACGTTTTCCAGCAATCTTCACTCCAGCTGAAGACTCGTCCAGACCGGCCTTCCTCATGATGCACTCTGCATATAGGTTAAATAGGCAGGGCGACAGTATGCAGCCTTGCCTCACCCCTTTCTCAATCGGAAACCAATCAGTAAGACCATGCCCAGTTCTGACTGTGGCCTCTTGCCCTTCATAAAGGTTTCTGAGGAGACAGATGAGGTGAATTGGAACTCCCATCTCTTGGAGAGCTTGCCACAATCTGCTGTGATCTACGCAGTCAAACGCTTTCGCATAATCAATAAAGCAGAAGTAAATGGGTTTCTGGAACTCTCTTGCTTTTTCCATGATCCAGCGAAGGTTGGCAATTTGGTCTCTAGTTCCTCTGCCCTTGCGAAACCCAGCTTGCACGTCCGGAAGCTCCCGATCCACATACTGCTGCAGCCTACCTTGGAGGATTTTCAACATCACCTTGCTAGCATGCGAAATAAGCGCGATTGTGCGGTAGTTGGAACAGTCTTTGGCATTGCCTTTCTTTGGAATGGGGATGTAAACCGACCTCCTCCAATCCTGTGGCCACTGCAGGGTTGTCCAAATCTTCTGACATAATGTATGCAGAATGTTAACAGCGTCATGGTTGAGGTTTTGAAGCAACTCAGCTGGAATGCCATCAATTCCGCTAGCTTTGTTCTTAGCAAGGCTGGCTAAGGCCCATTCAACTTCACTCTTCCGGATGCCCGGCTCGAGATCAGTAATCACAACCGTCCTATGTTGGGTTTGCACATCCGGGTCCTTCTTGTACAGTTCTTCTGTGTATTCCTGCCACCTCTTCTTTATCTCTGAGGCTTCGGTGAGGTCCTTGCCTCGTTTGTCCTTTATCACGCCCACCTTAGCACAGAAGCTTCCTTTGATATCTTTGATTGTCTTATACAGAGCTCTTGTGTTCTTTAATTGGCTGTTGTCCTCAACTGCTTGACACTGTATGTTCAGGAAGGCATTCTTATCTCTCCTTGCTATTTTCTGAAAATCCGCATTGAGAACCTTGTATCTTTCTCTTTCCCCCATACCTTTTGCCATCCTCCTTTCCTCAGCTATTTGCAAAGCTTTATCAGATAACCAGCTGGCTTTTTTGCATTTCTTTTGCTTTGGAACTACCTTAGTAGCAACTTCTTGTATTATATCACGAACATCAGTCCACATCTCTTCGGGCTCTTTGTCTTCTAGATCTAATTCTTGAAATCGATTCCTCACTTCCACAGCATATTCTAATGGAATCTGATCCAGATCATACCTGAAAGGCCTTCTAGTTTTCTGCGTTTTCCTCAATCGAAGCTTAATTTTGGCAACAAGAAGCTGATGATCGGTGCCACAATCGGCCCCAGGCCTTGTTTTTACTGCTTGTATAGCGCTTCTCCATCTCTGCCGGCAAATAATATAATCGATCTGATTCCTGTACAGACCGTCCGGTGAAATCCATGTGTACAGGCGCCTCTTGTGCTGTTGAAAATGAGTATTCGCTATGGTCAGGTTGTTTTCTTGACAGAACTCTACTAGCCTCTGCCCAGCTTCATTTGGCTCACCAAGACCGAACTTGCCTGTAATTCCGGATATTTCTTCACTCCCGACCTTAGCATTCCAGTCTCCTATGAGAAAAACGACGTCTGATGATGGGGTGCGGTCTAAAAGGCATTGTAGGTCCGCATAAAATCTCTCAACGTCAGCTTCTTCAGCAGCAGCGGTCGGTGCATAGACTTGGATAACTGTTATGTTGAAAGGGTGACCTTGGATCCGAAGTGAAATCATTCGGTCGTTTTTGGGGTTGTACCCTAGCACTGCTTTGCCCATTCTTCTGTTTACTATGAGAGCGACCCCATTCGTTCTCTTGGATTCGTGCCCACAATAAAAGACATAATGGTCGCCGGAGTTAAATTCTCCCATTCCGGTCCACTTGAGCTCGCTGATACCCAAGATATCAATGTTCAATCTGTCCATTTCTCGCTTGACGACATCCAGTTTACCTTGCGTCATAGATCTTACATTCCATGTTGCTATGTGATATATCTCCTTGCAACATCGGACTTTCCGGTCGCTTCCCGACACATCCACAACTGAGCGTCCTTTTGGCTTTAGCCCAGCCGCTTCATTCGTCTTGGAGCTACTAGGAATCGCCCTTTGTTCATCCCCAGTAACATGTGGGACGCCTTCCAACCTGGGGGGCTCATCTTCCGGCGCCATATCGATAATGGTATTGTGACTAGCCATAGGGTTTTCTTGGCAGGAAATACTGGAGTGGGTTGCCATTACCTTCTCCAGTGAATCACATTTTGTCAGAACTCTCTGCCGTGACCTGTCTATCTTGGGTGGCCCTACACAGCAGAGCTCACGACTTCATCGAGTTTCGCAAGCCCCTCCGCCACGACAAGGCAGTGATCCATGAAGGGGAAAAACGGAGCAAGTACCTCCAAATATAGACCTCCAAATAACCTGTCTCCACCGTCAGTTCAACAATTTCGAGTTAAGGGGTGACAAGCTATTTTAGCACTACACCCCGCTGGGCCACATCTGAGTTGCCCGTAGTTCCCCGTTTTCTGCGCCCTCAAATTCTGGAAACATTTAACGACGATCCCACCACTGGCAATCGGCTACCAGAGAACTTACGACCGCATCAAGAGCCGTTTCTTCTGGCCTGACATCTGTTCTTAAATACGTCGCGTCTTGCATACCTTACCAACGACGCAAGCGGTCTGCGTTAACTCCGGTCGGCCTCCTGCAATCTCTCCTATGCCCTCTATGCATTTCGAAGTCGTCGGCACTGACTTATATAGACTGTGTCCCCTTGACTCCAGCGGGCGCCCACTGTGCCGTTACTGCCGTCAACAACCTCACCTGATACGAGGAAACTGCAGCTCTTCCGTCCGGCTCCGCTTCTCAAAGAGCCAACGTCTTTTTCTACGCTATATGCTTCTTCGCCACGGCGCCCCTAGTCCTCCTCAGCGATCGTGAAAAGTCATTCCTCTCCTCCGTACTCGCAGCAGTGCTTCATGCCTCATGCACGGTGCACAAAACTACTTCAGCTTGTCACACTCAGACCAATCGCCCCACACAACGCTTTGATCGCTCCTTTTCTGATATGCTGCAACGTACATTCATCCTCATCACAACTGGGATGCTTTACTGCCCTTTGTCACCGTTGCGTACAACACTACCGTTAAAAAAATGACCACGTTCCTGGCTGACCCCTTACTTTCTCGCTCGAATCATCTTTCTTCTCAGCTTTCACACCTTTTGCCGCGCCTTTTTACGAACAATTCCTTTGTCGTATCACTCACTGCTGGACGCTTGCCCGCCTTCAATTGAAGCCTCTCAAGCTTCCAGAAAACAGCCATGTTTGGCTCAGTGTCTTTCTGGCCTGGCGACGAAGTACTGCTCTGGACGCCCACTCGCATCCCCTGCTTGTTTGAAAATTTTGAGCACCTTCATTGGGTAACGGTCGCGGAACAAACTATTGAATCGCTGTGAACTATTGAATCGCTTCTGCACCGCCTGTTCGTGACAGTCGTTATCACGGCACCGAGGTGGTGTGCGCGTCGCATGTGAAAGCCTTCGCCCGCAGACCTTGATCTAAAACCTGCGACCAGGATGGTCGCTGCCATTCGAGAGGGTGATAATTGTAAGCACTGTACATGAACGTCATCTTCATATGTGCATATTCATCATCATCGGTCATTCCCTCCAGAGAAGTGTGGAGGAAACGCTGGTGGTTGATAGCTGCAGCTTTGGCTGGTCTGGCAGTAGAAAAGTATATATGTATATATATATATTGTTACAGGCCATATGATAAACAAAGGTGAGGAACTCGGCGGTAGTTGTACGAAGAAGAGAGTGGGTGTGGAAGTGCCGCCAGTTTCGTGTGCACCATATCTTGGGCTCAGAAAGGTTGTGTTACATAGAGACAAGAGTGCTATATTATTGGTGGAGAGTGCGTTTCGATCTCACGTCATTTCGCCATCGACGCAACCCTGGAGCCTCGTCGTAGCCGCCACCTTGTTGGACTCCCGCCGCTGATCGTTACAATGCCACCGCCGACTGAGCTTAGCCCAGTGCTTCTTGCCACATCAAATCAAGCGAGTTCCAGCCTTTATCAACCTTGTAACCCTGTAACTTCTGGCGTACCACAAGGATCTGTCTTAGGACCTCTGCTGTTTTTAATATATATTAATGACTTACCTGACAACATATCTTCTTCAATAAGACTGTTTGCTGACGATTGTGTTATTTATCGCGAAATCCTTAACCCTGCCGATCATCTTGACCTTCAATCTGATCTAGATACTATTTCTTCTTGGTGCGACACTTGGTTAATGAAACTAAACCATACTAAATGCAAGGCAATGCGAGTTTCACGTAATCTTACTAACTACTTTCCCTGCGATTACAAGCTTAATGGTGCCCATCTAACCAAAGTTGCATCTTATAAATATCTCGGCGTGCACATTACTGATGACCTTTCATGGAAAACTCACATCGACTACGTAACAAAAAATGCCAGTCGCACACAAGGTTACTTACGCCGGAATTTTTCTCTTGCTCCTACTAATATAAAGTTGATGCTTTATAAAACGCTGGTCCGACCGAAACTCGAGTATGCGTCATCAATCTGGGATCCGCATATCAATACACTCATTAACAATGTTGAAGCCATCCAAAATCGTTCTGCACGTTTCATACTATCAAACTATCAGCGTACTGCCAGTGTCTCCATAATGAAGTCAAGCCTTAATATATCTGATCTGTCTCTTCGCCGAAAAATATCATGCCTCTGCTTATTTCATAAGATTTTTCATTTCAATTCCACTCTTAGATCCTCTCTGTTTCAGCCACCATCATATATTTCATCCCGCACCGACCACAAGTTCAAGGTTGCCATACCCAACTGCCGGACGAATCTACATTTTAATTCTTTCATACCAAAGACTTGTTCTGACTGGAACCACCTTCCCGCCTCCCTCGCTGCCATTATTGACACCAGTCTCTTCAAAACAACCATTTCTAATACCATTTAATGTACCATTGTTTATATTGTATAATGTATTCAGTTCCCTGTTCTTGTTTTTGTTCAAATTGTGTTTATTAACCCACTCCTCTCTGTAATGCCTTGGCCTTGAGAGTAAATAAATAAATAAAAATAAATAAATAAATACCGAGAGCCTCGTCCTTTCGCTGGCGCAGCGGAGGAGGAAGCTGACGACTGGCTCCGCCACTACCAACGGGTAAGCCGTTACAACCGCTGTGACTTCACTCAGCTCGACAATGTCGTTTCCTTCCTGACCGACACCGCCCTTGTCTGGTTTAAAAACCATGAGGACACGCTGACGACATGCACAGCTTTGTCATCGAACTTAAACAGTGTTTAGGTGATTCGTCAGCGCGCAAGAAGCAGGCCGAGCTGACACTAGCCCATCGTGCCCAACTACCTGGCGAGATCAGCACTACCTATACCGAAGCGGTCCTAAAATTATGCAGAACCATCGATTCTCGCATGTCTGAAGAGGACAAAGTTGGGCATCTTTTGGAGGGCATCGCAGCTGATGTCTACAACTTCCTCGCCGCCAAAGATGATATCTCGACTGTGTCCGCTGTCCTCCATCACATCCGCACATTCGAAGCACTAAAGACCCGTCGAGTAACTCCTAAGTTTGAAAGGCTGGCCAATGTGATAACCGCCGCCAGCGTTGACGAGCATGCTCCTCTGGACCTTACTTCAATTATCCGGCAGGTCATTTGTGAAGAGTTACTCCGGCTCGATTCCCGCTGCCAGAACACGTCACCAGTGTCCTACCGTCCATCTTTTCCGTGTGAACCTACCTACAATCTGCAATCGCAGCCTGAGTTTTCTTCTGTTCACGCAGCACACCCTGCCTCTTTCGAAGAATGCTCGCAGCAACATGTCGCAAGCTCTGTTTTTTCTAGATATCTCGATCAGCGTAACGACCTTCGGCCGCGAAGACCTAGGCGAGCACCCCGGATCACAGATCAGCGCGATCATGGCTTTTATCGACAGCAGAACCAACCCCTTCTTCCGCTGACTCCTGTCTGTTACCGATGTGCCATCCCGGGCCATTTTTCAAGACAATGCCGTTCGACACTACCAGTTGTTGGGCGAGTTGGTGTGCACAGTGAAGACAATGCCTCCGTCGTCAACCATCGCGCTATGACCTACCAACGTATCCAGACCCGACCAGTGATCACCCAGTGGACTCCCGTCGGTACTGGTCGTCTCCTCCGCATGGCCAGTTTCAGCCCTGTGGCGCGCGCAACCACTGCCCGGCTTCCGACCGGAGTCTGACTCCACCGCCCGTTTTTCGTGCCCGCCACTCGCCATCCCCGCGGCGTCATTGCCAGTCCCCTCCTCCGGAAAACTAGGCGCCGCGGCCGATGGAGGTGAGACCGCCGGTGAAAGCTCACTATTCGCAGAAAGACCTCCTTCCGTGACTATGCTAAAAAGTAAGATCTGTGTGTCTGTTGACGGTACTTCTACAATGCATTAGTGGACACTGGTGCGACAGTATCGATTATGAGTTTAACATTTAAAAACTTACTTGAACCAAAAGTGATGTATCCTTGGGACAGAAATGCAAATTTCTATAGCGTTAGTGGCGATTTGTTGTATTCCTTTGGAATGTGCAGCGCCAAGGTGTCTCTTGGAGGAACCGTGTTTTCTGCGGAATTCGCCGTGCTACCCCAATCCACACATGATGTAATTCTTGGAAGAACGGCTGATTGGGTGAGTTGGTGAACCATGATGGACAGTAATATAAGTGCGCAACAAAGACGAGACAATGAGGAGAAGTGGACAATGATGGCGCAGAACTGACAAATGATTTAATGGAAGAACGGAAGAGCGTATATATACACACACACTTGGTGTACCCACATGCGCATAGTCAAAATTATAAAAATATATCAGCACACGTAAAACGCCCCCATCACACACACGTGGTGAAATCTGCCGACGCACTCTCGATGGTGCAGCATGGTTATCTCTTTTTCTGTCAATGCGACGGACGTATTACTGACACAAACATTTTGCTTCCGTTAAATATGGAAAGCCTCGGCGATTTCTCGAGTAGTCTGGTCTTTATGAAGAAATAGTATATTAGTATCAACAAAGAAAGGTACACACTCACACGGGTTACAATGTTTTGCTAAGTTTGTTTCATTCTTTTTTAAGGACTGCGCATGCTCCATCAGCCTAATGTTGATGCAACGGCCTGTCTGCCCAATATACGTGCTGCCGGAGGACAATGGCATTTGATACACTACACCCATCCTACACCTAATAAAACTCTTGGCGCGATTGACCTGGCACTGTTCCTACTTCTTGTGCCCCCCAGCTTTCTTTGAACTGCTGCACCTACCTTGCCCATCTTATTAGGGGCGGAAAATAACACCTGTACGCCATATTTTGCGCCTACTTTTTTAAACCGATGTGACAATGCATGTATATAAGGCACGACTGCGATTTTATTCATTTCATTTTTTCTTTCTAGCTGTCCGGAACACTTCAGAGAACGCAGAACCTTATCGGCACTATCTACAAGCACTTAGTCTGGATAACCAGCCTCCCTACATCTATTAGCTTGGATTTCAAGGCTATTAAACATTTGATGAGCATGAGAATTATTGACAGCCATCCTAAAACAAGCTGTTACTATTCCAGATTTAACAAGTTTGGAGTGAAATGATTTGTAGTTTAAAAGAGGCTTTGCACTCCTAGGAGAGTACTGCCAACACACATGATTCATCTTAAAAGTCAACTTTAAATCTAAAAATTGCAATAAATTTTTCTGAGGAACCTCAAAGGTGAACTTCAGTCCTGTACCATTCCGGGCAAAAATGTCAAGGATCTGAGGCACACTTATAGCATCTAAAGATCTAACTAAAACAAGGAAATCATCTATGTATCGGAATATACGAATGATCTTTCCGGTTAGGTCGCTCTCTATATTTCTGTCGACATAGTTAAGATAAATATTGCTGAGAACGGGGGCTACTTTAGCGCCTATACACACACCAGACTTCTGCATGAATAATTCATCTTCCCACATTACATGGGTGTTCTGAAGATAAAATGACAAAAGTTCCACGCAGGATCCAACAGTTATACCACACTCATTCCGAAACAAACACTCATCGTTATCCTGTGTGATGCAATTCTTCACACATTGTAGAAGTTGATTACGGGGAAGAGAATAAAACAAGTCAAGAGAATAAAACAAGGCAATAGTTTCTGAGCGCCAAACTTGGCAAGTAGTCATATCGTCTTACCCTAACAATCATTTGTCAGCACTTTCCGTTATTGACCCGTTTCTTGTGCCTAACTCAGAGACCGTTGTAAAGCATCTTTTGGACGAGGATATGGCTTCTTGCTCTGGCTTTAGCATAGATGTGTTTTACTTGTTTTGTTCTCTTCCCCATAATCAACTTCTACAATGTGTGAAGAATTGCATCACAGAGGATAATGATGAGTGTTTGTTTCGGAATGAGTGCGATATAACTTTCGGATCCTTCCTATAACTTTTGTAATTTTAGCTTCAGAACACCTATGTAATGTGGGAAGATGAATTATTCATGGAGAAGTCTGGTCTGTGTATAGGCGCTAAAGTAGCCCCCGTTCTGAGCAATATTTATCTTAACTATGTCGACAGAAATATAGAGAGCGACCTAACCGGAAAGATCATTCGTATATTCCGATACATAGATGATTTCCTTGTATTAGTTAGATCTTTGGATGCTATAAGTGTTCTTCAGATCCTTTACATTTTTGCCCAGAATGGTACAGGACTGAAGTTCACCTTTGAGGTTCCTCAGAAAAATATATTGCAATTTTTGGATTAAAAGCTGACTTTTAATATGAATCATGTGTGTTGGCAGTACTCTCCTAGGAGTGCAAAGCCTCTTTTATACTACAAGTCATTTCACTCCAAACTTGTTAAATCTGGAATAGTAACTGCTTGTTTTAGGATGGCTGTCAATACGTGCTCATCAAATGTTTAATAGCCTTGAAATCTAAGCTAATAGATCTAGGGAGGCTGGTTATCCAGACTAAGTGCTTGTAGATAGTGCCGATAAGGTTCTGCGTTCTCTGAAGTGTTCCGGAGAGCTAGAAAGAAAAAATGAAATAAGGTTGGTTGGTTTGTGGGGTTTAACGTCCCAAAGCAACTCAGGCTATGAGAGACGCCGTAGTGGAGGACTCCGGAAATTTCGACCACCTGGGGTTCTTTAACGTGCACTGACATCGCACAGCACAAAATCGCAGTCGTGCCTTATATACATGCATTGTCACATCGGTTTAAAAAAGTAGGCGCAAAGTATGGCGTAAAGGTGGTGTTTTCCGCCCCTAATAAGATGGGCAAGGTAGGTGCAGCAGTTCAAAGAAAGCTGGGGGGCACAAGAAGTAGGAACAGTGCCAGGTCAATCGCGCCAAGAGTTTTATTAGGTGTAGGATGGGTGTAGTGTATCAAATGCCATTGTCCTCCGGCAGCACGTATATTGGGCAGACAGGCCGTTGCATCAACATTAGGCTGATGGAGCATGCGCAGTCCTTAAAAAAGAATGAAACAAACTTAGCAATACATTGTAACACGTGTGAGTGTGTACCTTTCTTTGTTGATACTAATATATTATTTTTTGATAATGACCAGACTACTCGAGAAATCGCCGAGGCTTTCCATATTAACCGGAAGCAAAATGTTTGTGTCAGTAATACGTCCGTCGCATTGACAGAAAAAGAGATGACCATGCTGCACAATCGAGAGTGCGTCGGCAGTTTTTACCACGTGCGTGTGATGTGGGGCGTTTTACATGTGTTGATATATTTTTATAAATTTTGACTATGCGCATGTGGGTACACCAAGTGTGTGTATATATATGCTCTTCCGTTCTTCCATTCAATCAGTTGTCAGTTCTGCGCCGTCGTTGTCCACTTCTCGTCTTTGTCTCGTCTTTGTTGCGCACTTATATTACTGTCAATCTTAATTCTTGGTATAGATTTTCTGCGTATGTGTGCCGCAACCGTAGACTGTCGCACGGGCGAGATAAGTGTTGAGGGCTGCCTACCGCCTGAATTCTTCGGGGAGCTTCTTGTTTGTGAAGATGTGCTGTACGTGTGCGACGATACTGTTGTGCCTCCGATGTCTATGCAGTACATTCCGGTTTCGTGTTCTCGTCGTGCGATCGAAACGTTTGATGCGACCGTGACACCTAACTATTCGAACTGCGCGAAGAAATCTCTCCTGGTTCCTAACTATTTGGTGTCGGTAACCTGCACGCGATTGTGGACTATTAATTGCTCCACGCAGCCAGTTCTTTTAGCAGATGGAATGAAGCTTGCCTCTTGCAGTTCAGACATGCCAATATCAGTGGCTTTGGTTACGGACGCACCTCAGCGGAATGCCGCACCATCCCAAGTGAATGCTCAACTGCGTGGTATGATTAGTAATTCTCTGAACGCCACAGAACGTGATAATTTGGAAGATCTGCTGTCGAAGTATTCATCCGTTTTGACCTCTCGAAGCCCATCAGTTCACGCCCTTTTCCCGGGTCTCGCACCAGTCATCGAATTGACACCGGGTATGCACATCCAATTCGCCAAAAACCGTACCGTGTGGCGCCGTCCGAGCGGAAGGTCATCAATGAGCAAGTACGTGCAATGTTGGACCGGGGTGCCATTCAAGAATCGTGCAGTCCCTGGGCTGCTCCAGTAATTCTTGTGCGCAAGAAAAATGGCACATTGCGATTTTGTGAAGATTACCGCCGCTTGAATTCAGTCACTAAAAATGATGTCTACCCGCTTCCTCGCATTGATGACGCCATTGACTGCTTGTATTCTGCATCATACTTTTCATCTGTCGACTTGCGGTCAGGATACTGGCAAATCCCAATGCATCCAGCAGACAACGAGAAGACGGCTTTCATCCCTCCCGATGGACTTTTTGAATTTAAAGTTATGCCTTTCGGCTTGGTGCAATGCGCCCGCAACATTTCAAAGATTCATGGATTCTATACTACGTGGTCTGAAATAGGAGGTCTGTAGGTGCTATCTGGACGACGTAGTCATATTTGGCCGGACATTCAAAGAAGACACTGGCCGCCTAGTCCTCGTGCTGGATTGCTTGCGCCAAGCTGGGCTTGTTCTTCACTCAAAGAATTGTGCCGTTTTGATGAGCGACAGGCTTCGATGCTTGGTCACCTCGTCTATGATGACGGCGTCCGTCCTGATCCTCAGAAGACCGTAGCCGTTGCTGCATTTCAGCAACCTCGGAATGTGAAAGAGCTTCGCAGTTTTCTTGGACTGTGCTCATATTTCCGACGTTTCATCCCTCGTTTTGCAGATGTCGCTTACCCGCTCACGTGCCTACTACATAAAGACGCTCTATTCCAGTGGACGTCTGAATGCGACTCATCTTTCCGACAACTGAAGTTCCTCCTAACGTCACACCCTATCTTAAGGCACTTCAACCCTTCTGCTCCAAATGAAGTACATACGAACGCAAGTGGCATAGGCCTAGGTGCTGTCCTCTTTCAGCGCTATGACGACCGTGAACATGTGATTGCTTACGCCAGTCGGACTCTCAGCAAGACGGAGCGCAACTATACCATCACCGAGCAGGAATTTCTCGCGGTTGTTTTCGCCGTGCACCGATTTCGCTGCTACCTGTACGGACGGCCTTTCGTAGTAGAAACCGACCACCATTCCTTATGCTGGCTACTCAATCTCCCTGACCCGTCTGGTCGCCTGGCCCGCTGGACACTTCGCTTGCAAGAATACGACTGCAGCATTTCATACAAGAGTTGCCGACGGCACGCAGATGCGGATAGCCTCTCCCGGTTGCCACTTGCAACGACGGAATTCGACGCGGAAAACTTCGACCACTACGTCGCTGCTTTATGTCCGAAATTTCCCGGTACTTACACCTTTCGAACAGAGCAACACAACGATCAACACCTGGAGCCGTTCTTGAATGCTGCTCAGGACCCAGCCTCGAACAGCCAGTTTTGTCTCCGTGATGGGCTGCTATACAAGAAGGGTTACTCAGACACTGGCCATCGGTTCCTTCTGGTAGTACCTGAAAGCCTCCGTCTTTCAGTTTTACACGTTATGCATGATGGTCCAGCTTCGGGACACCTGGGATCTTCTAGAACTTTGCACCGCACTCAGGAGCGATTTTACTGGCCGCGAATGCGCCAAACGATTGACCAGTATGTTGCCAGCTGTCCTCAGTGCCAGAGTCACAAATGTCCTACTGGTGTTACACCCGGAATACTTCACCCTATAGCACTGCCCAAGGCTCCTTTTGAGAAAGTCGGAGTCGACCTTTTGGGTCCCTTTCCAAAGTCGCAAGGGGACAATCGTTGGATTGTTGTATGTGTGGACGATTTTACTCGCTAGTGTGAGACAGCCGCTCTTCCCGCCGCTACAGCATACCAAGTTTCCCTGTTTATGCTGCATTCAGTCATCTTGCGACATGATCCCCTGAGAGTTGTAATTAGGGACAGAGGTCGCCAGTTTACTGCAGATCTAATTGAAGAACTTTTCCGTTTATGTGCATCTGATTTCAGACATTCGACCCCTTATCACCCTCAGACAAATGGTTAGCTGAACGCACGAACAGAACTCTCACGAATAGGCTTTCAATGTACGCCGCATTGCACTACAAAAACTGGGACTGTGTTCTTCCGTTCATCACATACGCCTTCAAACTGCCAGGCATGAGACCACAGGATACAGTTCATTCTTCCTCCTGTACGCCCGCTCCTCTCGACACAACCTCGACACCATCCTCCCATTTTCTACTGAGGACGACCCATGCTTAGCCGAAACCCTTTGCTTGGCCGAAGAAGCGCGGCGAATAGCACGACGGAGGACTATGGCTACACAAGAGCGATCGAAAGCTCGTTATGACGACCACCATCGCCAGATCATCTACTTCCCCGGTGACCGAGTCTGGTTTTAGAAAACAATGAGAAAGCGCGGCTTACACCAGAAAATGCTGGCACTCTACACTGGACCATATGTGATCTTAGAACGACTCGGCGAACTTAACTACCGGTTTGCACGCCTTACGGCCAGTGGACGAAGTTCGGCAAAAACTGAAGTTACACAAGTCGCCCGTTTAAAGAAATGCCACTATCGTGACACCTGACTCGCCCGGAGGCTTCATTTGCGAAAGGGAGAAAAATGTTACAGTCCATATGATAAATGAAGATGAGGAACTCGGGGGTAGTTGGACGAAGAAGAAGAGAGTGGGTGTAGAAGTGTCACCTGTTTCGTGTGCGCCATATCTTGGGCTCAGAAAGGTTCTATTACATAGAGACAAGAGTGCCACAATA
>JAJIZL010021696.1:105734-133808 GCA_023969395.1 Amblyomma maculatum
ACCTCATACCTATTGTATCCCCACAATGCCTTATGCTTCATTATCCCGGCATTCCTTCGCCCTTTGGCCTTAAGTGATTGCTCATGCTTTCCAATGTGTGCCAATCCTTCATTTACCCATACCCCCAAATATTTATATTCTGCTACTCTAGGTATTTCAAGGCCTTGAATTTTAAGACCTTGATCAGTTGAGCCGTTGAAAATCATCAGACCCGACTTAACTGCGCTGAAACTGAAGCCTAGAGCGTCCCCTTCGTCTCCGCAATACTTAACTAGAGTTTGCAATTCTTCCAGACTCTCAGCTAGCAGCACAATATCGTCTGCATACATCAAACCGGGGAGGCGCTGCTCTACCGCCTTTCCAGCTAATCTGTATGACAGGTTAAAACCTAGGTTACTGTCTTGTATCCTCCGTTCGAGGTTTTATCATATAAAGCATGAACAGCACCGGTGATAGAGGACAGCCTTGTCTTAATCCTTTGCATACTTTGACATCCTCCGTACTTCTTATCCCTTCCCACGTAACTTCTACTTTGTTATCCCGGTATATTTCCTGTAGGAACTCTATTATCTCATAACCGATACCTTCTTCTTTTAATATGTTCCACAGGAGTTCCCTGCTTACGTTGTCATACGCCCCGCTTATTTTCAGGAAGGCCAAATACAAAGGTCTATTTTCCACTCTAGATATTTCGATGCATTGGGTAAGGACGAACAGGCTATCATCTATGCGCCTACCATTTCTAAAGCCATTCTGAAGTTCTCCGAGTATCTTGTTACTTTCAACCCATGCTTGCACCTTGAATTTCACCGCCTGCATGGCTAACCTGTACATTACAGATGTTATGGTAATCGGCCTGTAGGATTTTATGTGCATCCTTTCTCCTTTCCCTTTATAAATCAAATTCATTTTACTCTGCCGCCAGCTGTCCGGAATTTGCTTTTTCGCTATGACTGTTTCCAAAGCTTTTAACAACGTTTCCTTACATTTTGGACCAAATTCATTAATCGGCTTGATCGGAATTCTATCTATTCCTGTAGATGTGTTTTTAGGAATATTTTTTTCTGCCTTTTTCCAGTTTAGATTGGTCAGTTCTAAGGTGCTTTGTATTCTGCTACCTTGTGTTGCTTCCTTATTTGCGGAGATTACCCTATCGTCGTTCTTAAAGGACTCGGCTATGACTGATGTAATGTAGTTCACTGCGTTGTCTCCCTTTAAACAATTTCCCTCGTTATCTTGAATCCGATCTTGCTTTCTTTGATTCTTCTTCCCTAGCCAGCTTATATGGTTCCAGAATTTTCTTGCTCCGCCTCTAGAGGCATCGTGTATATCAGCCATCCAGCGATCGGTGGACTGTCTTATTTTACTTTGGACGAGGGCCTGCACTTGAAGTTTCTTTTGTCGATGTGATTCCCATTTTTGATCGATTTCCTCCTGAGAAGCCTGTGCTTTCTTTGCCATTCGGTGTTCCCTTGAAGCAGCCCGTCGTTGTTCAATAGCTTCCCTGATTTCCTTATTCCACCAGCTCCGTGGCTTCCTGTTTCCATTCCAGCGGTTTGCTACTTTAACCTCCTGAATTTTACTCCTTATGAGTAGTTCTACCTGTTCATAATCCCAGTCTTCCATGGGGCTTTTCTCTATTGCTTCCTCTATGTCTGCTGCTATCTGCGCTATTTGATGGTCGTTTAATTTTGCGTTTACGTTTTGTCTAAGTTCCATTTCTCTTTTCATCAAGGGCCCCATCTGCAGACTAATACGTTTATGATCACTTCCCAGACAACACTCCCCTTCTTCGTCTATTTCCATTTTTGTGACCTTGCTATAAATTTCCTGCGACATTAGACAATAGTCAATGGTCGTCTGCCTGTTGCGGAATTCCCACGTGATTTGGCCTTCACATTTTGTTTCTCTATTTACTATAACTAGATCGTGTCGCTCGCAGAAATCTAGCGTTAGCTTCCCGTTACAATCCGGGTATCCATCCAGATCGTCGATGTGGCCGTTCATGTCCCCCAGCAGAATATTATTGGCCCCGTTTCCAAACTGGCTTATATCGTCACTGAGACATTCAACAAGATCCCTGTTTTCTTGCCTGCATTGATGTCCTGTTCCTAAATAAAGTACCCCTAGCCATGTCCTTATGCCGGAAATGGTTCCTGAAACCCATATATGTTCTTTACAAGATGATTTAATTCTTTGCCAATTTGTTCCCTGGTGTATCAACATACCTACCCCTCCACCCTTTCTTTCCGTTCTCGTTCTGTTGCACCCTTCCCAGACGTAGCTTTCTATAAATGGCGGATCTTCTAGATCCCTGAGATGAGTCACGCAAAGAGCGTACACACCTATTTTGTCATCCTTCAACTGCTGTTCTATCTCTAGCCATTTCACTCTTTTTCTACCTCCTTGCATGTTTATGTAGCTGATTTTAGTGTTAAATTTCTTTTTTGTACTTTTCTTTCTCGACCTACTCTTTGCCATTTTTGGGGGATCAGCCTCCATTATTACACTTTCTTCTGCTTCACTTCTAACTACCTCTGTGCACGGAGTCCTCGCGGACCCCCTAAAAAGGCTACAGCCCTGCCTGCCCGGCGCCAGCCGATCTCTGCTCCGACCCTTTGTGTATGTGGCGCTATCTAGCGGCCGAGGTGTGAACAACCGCCATGCTGGTATGTGGGGTCCCATCCGCGGAACAGGCGACAAGTAGCGCAAATCGGCTTTTTGGAGCTTTCGCGCGCAAATTTTTGCTTTCTGAAAGTACTTAGCTGAAAGAAAAAAAAGTTTTCAGTAGCAGCAAAGCCATTCGGTCAGAAATGACAAAAAATTATGCTCCTTTTTTTATGGTCGGCTGAAGGCTTCAAGCCTGATTACAATTAGTGTGTAACTTTTATGTGGCACAGAGAGGCGGCGGCTCACCAGTGATGGCAGCTTTCGATCTACTTTTTATTCTTAAATCATTTCTAGAGACGGCTTACCGTAACAATTTGAGGAAAGAAAGAAAGCGAATGTAGCCGTTTCATGTCACGTTTAGGAGCAATGCTAATCGCGCTAGATTTGTTGGGTCAACCGATCATTCATATACTCTTTACTGCTTGAGCGGCTACTGCGGAAGTTCCCACACCTCCACTGGGGTTCTATTCTTAAGTATCCATTATCCATTTCGGATCCATTTACTCTACCCTGGCTACTTTTGTTGGGTGACAATCAGGCAGGGTGTTCAAGCGTCCACTACCAGGCAATCGGATTTCAGCATTGCCTACATGACTCAACCAACTGTTTGCCGGTATGTGCGGGGTGTGGCGATGACTTGTCAACAGCGGAAGCTGCTATCCTGCAATTTCTCTGATTGGGCGTTAGTTGCGTTTGTCTGACGCTGCCGTCATGCTGACATTAAAATACAAGATAAAATGGACAAATGATACCTATAGAATAGGGCCCTTAAATTATGTCCCATAATGACCTCATCGAAAGTTGCTTTTATATAGTCCATTTTTCGTCGCAAGGTTTGCTTACTGCTAGAAATCGCTGCTATTCCTATGATCAAATTTCCATTTATTATCGGCAGCAAAATCTTACGAGATGCATGTTTTCAAGAAAAAAAAAAATATTTAGCGCTGTTGCACTAAACAAGTTGACAACCAATTCATTAGTATGGCGTTGTCTTCCAGTGGGACAGGTTCTTTCATACTTGCATTAACCTCAGGTGACTGAATCTAAATAGTTCTTTACCTGGCGGCATCTCGTAAATATTTGCCGCAAGGAATATCATCCGCTTGTTGCCCAAAATCTGCCGTTGTTGCACGGGCATTCCGTTTTCCCTGTCGCTACTCTACAAATACAGTGTTCGGAACTCACACGAAAGGCTGCCAAAGCGAAACATTTTCGGTTGGGGCTTGAAATTCAGAAGCTGCTCGTCTCGCCCAATTGAGTGAGTTGCAAGTGGAACAGTGTAGAGCAACACACGCGCATACCACCGCTTTTAATCTTTTATCTTCTGTTAATCATCTCCTTTTGGTTGTTATTTTTTGTTAATGCAAACAACTGTGTAAGAAAGAAAAAAGAGATTGCGTTAACCGCGGCAGCTCTTAGCAGCTGAACTGCGGCCGGCGGAAATGAAACGATCAGGGAAATGAAGGAAAGAAAGAGGCGAAAGAAGAAAGAACAGGGAAAGAAAGCACATCGCTCACATCAGCTAATCGGCTTAGATAATTTGCGGCTATTCACGACACACTGTGTGCAAAAGACTGCAACGTGTGCCCTTTCTCCGTAGAATGCCCTGCCGCCCCCGCTGCTATCCCCGCGTCCCCGCATACCAGACAGGAGGAGCCGCGCAGCGCGTTCCGGTTCGAGGCTATTTTCCTCCTCTCCGCGAAAACGGTCTATAGACTGATTTGATCTCCTGGCAGTCCGAGGAACTCTCAAGAGTCTCCGCCAGCACCAAAATTCAAACGCGTCAAATTTTCGGCGGTCAGCTTTCTAACAGTCCAACTCTCGCATCTATACATCACAACTGGAAAGAGCATAGGACGAGTTACATGAATCTTGGTTGGAAGACTAATATCTCTGCACTTTACTAGGCAGTCAAGGCTAGCCATGGCTCTCTTTTCCAGAAGCAGGCGTCTCCTAATTTCATGGCTGCAGTCTGCTTCCGGGGTAATCTTGGAGCCCAAGAAGAGAAAATCTGTCACAGCTTCCACTTCTTGTGCCTTGATGCTCTAGGACTTGATAGGGCAAGGCGCCATGATCTCTGTCTTTTTAGTGTTCAGTTTAAGCCCAAACCTCTCACTGTCTTCTTGTACGCGCATCAGAGGTCTCTTAAGTTCCTCTTCACTTTCTGCCATTAAAGTGGTATCATCCGCATATCTGTTGATACGTTTTCCAGCAATCTTCACTCCAGCTGAAGACTCATCCAGACCAGCCTTCTTCATGATGCACTCAGCATATAGGTTAAATAGGCAGGGCAACAGTATGCAGCCTTGTCACACTTATTTCTCAATCGCAAACCAATCAGTAAGACCATGCCCAGTTTTGACTGTGGCCACTTGCCCTTCTACAGGTTCCTGAGGCGATAGATGAGGTTAATTGAAACTCCCATCTCTTGGAGAGCTTGCCATAATCTGCTGTGATCTACGCAGTCACACGCTTTCGCATAATCAATAAAGCAGAAGTAGATGGGTTTCTGGAACTCTCTAGCTTTTTCCATGATCCAGCGAAGGTTGGCAATCTGGTCTCTAGTTCCTCTGCCCTTGCGAAACCCAGCTTGCACATACGGAAGCTCCCGATCCACATACTGCTGCAGCCTACCTTGGAGGATTTTCAACATCATCTTGCTAGCATGCGAAATCAGCTCGATTGTGTGGTAGTTGAAACAATCTTTGGCGCTGCCTTTCTTTGGAATGGGGATGTAAACAGACCTCCTCCAATCCTGTGGCCACTGCTGGGTTGTCCAAATTTGCTGACATAATGTACACAGAACGTTAACAGCATCGAGGCTGAGGTTTTGAAGCAACTCAGCTGGAATGCCATCAATTCCGCTAGCTTTGTTCTTAGCAAGGCTGGCTAAGGCCCATTCAACTGCACTCTTCAGGATGCCCGGCTCGAGATCAGCAATCACAACCGTCTTATGTTGGGTTTGCACATCCGGGTCCTTCTTGTACCGTTCTTCTGTGTATTCCTGGCACCTCTTCTTTATCTCTGAGGCTTCAGTGAGGTCCCTGCCTTGTTGGTCCTTTATCACGCCCAGCGTTGCACAGAAGCTTCCTTTTATATCTTTGATTGTCTTATACACAGCTCTTGTTTTCCTCAATTGGCTGTTGCTCTCAACAGCTTGGCACTGTATGTTTAGGAAGGCATTCTTATCTCTCCTTGCCATTTTCTGAAAATCCGCATTGAGAACCTTGTATCTTTCTCTTTCCCCCATAACCTTTGCCATCCTCCTTTCTTCAGCTATTTGCAAAGTCTCTTCAGATAACCAGTTTGCTTCCTTGCATTTCTTTTGCTTTGGAACTACCTTAGTAGCAACTTCATGTATTATATCCCGAACATCAGTCCACATCTCTTCAGGCTCTCTGTCTTCTAGATCTAATTCTGGAAATCGATTCCTCACTTCCACAGCATATTCTGATGGAATTTGATCCAGGTCATACCGTAAAGGCCACTTAGTTTTCTGCGTTTTCCTGAATCGAAGCTTAAATTTGGCAACAAGAAGCTGATGATCGGTGCCACAATCGGTACCAGGCCTTGTTCTTACTGCTTGTATAGCGATTCTCCATCTCTGCCGGCAAAGAATATAATCAATCTGATTCCTGTACAGACCGTCCGGTGAAGTCCATGTGTACAGGTGCCGCTCGTGCTGTTGAAAATGAGTATTCGCTATGGTCAGGTTGTTTTCTTGACAAAACTCTACTTGCCTCTGCCCAGCTTCATTTGGCTCACCAAGACCGAACTTGCCTGTAATTCCGGATATTTCTTCAATCCCGACCTTAGCATTCCAGTCTCCTATGAGAAAAAGGACATCTGATGATGGAGTGCGGTCTAAAAGGCATTGCAGGTCAGCATAACTTCTCTGAACGTCAGCTTTCTTTAGCAGTAGTGGTTCGTGCATAGATTTGGATAACTTTTATGTTGAAAGGGTGACCTTGGATCCGAAGTGAAATTATTCGGTCGTTTTTGGGGTTGTATCCTAGCACTGCTTTGCCCATTCTTCTGTTTACTATTAGAGTAACCCCATTCCTTCTCCTGGATTCGTGCCCACAATAAAAGACATAATGGTCGCCGGAATTAAATTCTCCCATTCCGGTCCACTTGAGCTCGCCAATACCCAAGCTATCGATGTTCAATCTATCCATTTCTCGCTTGACGAGATGCAGTTTACCTTGCGTCATAGATCTTACACTCCATGTTGCTATGTGATATATCTCTTTGCAACATCGGACTTTCCGGTCGCTTCCAGACACATCCACAACTGAGCGTCCTTTTGACTTTAGCCCAGCCAACTCATTCGTCCTATGAGTCGCCCTTTGTTCATCCCCAGTAACATGTGGGACACTTTCCTACCTGGGGGGCTCATCTTCCGACGCCATATCATAAATGCTATTGTGACTGGCTATTGTGAAAGAAGCAGTAAACAGCTAATTTACTGCGAAAAAAAGCAACGTCTGACCATTTCGACAAGCGTAATAAGCAGTCAAGACATAGGTAGGAAACTCGCTAGTCTTCGTTTCAACAACTTCAGTGCACCGGGTGGCAGAATGAGACTGATATTTGTAAAGGAATGACTCCCTGAGCACGCATGCGGGGCGATAAGATATGGCGGTGGCCGACTTTTCAAGCAAGCCGACATGAGGATGTGCTTCGACAGGGGTGGCTCGAATTACGCTTGACGACCATAAGTTTCTTTTGTTTTTTACAATGCTTCAGCAGGCTTTTCTCCGCCCGCAGTGCAATTTTATTGATTTCAGCAATGCCTTTGACTACATTGATCACGAAATTTCAGCTTCCAAGCTGTCCGCTTATGATGTACGTGGTACACCTCTCGCCCTAATGAAATCGTATTTGCATGACAGGAAACAATCGGTTTATTTAGACAATGAACACTCCTCTTTTGTAAAAATGTCAAGTGGCGTCCACCAGGGAAGCATATTAGGTCCACTACTGTTTAACATATACATAAATATTATTGTAAATACAGACGGCAATGCCACCTTTGTAATATATTCAGATGATAGCACTCTCCTTCTCTCTGGTAAAAGCTAATGAACTTGTCTTAAAATGCAATAATTTACTAGCTAAACTACATAGATGGTCCAATGAAAATTCACTGAATATTAATCCACAGAAAACCAAAGCAATAATTTTTCGAGCCAAGAATAAAACTCTCAACCTAACAAAACAGCTTCGTTACGCAAACCGGGATATTCAGATTGTAAGTCAGCATGAAATTCGTGGTGTCATATTTTCTGAGCAACTTAGCTGGGATCAGCATGTCACCAACCTTTGCAGCAAACTATCATCTGTAACCCGATGCCGCGATTTGTTGCCAGCAAAACTTAAGTTACAAGTTTATAATGCGCTCTTCCTGTCTCACATAAATTACCCTAGCCTAGTGTGGACAACTAGTACGAAAGGTAACATCGCCAAACTACAGAACCTGCAGAAAAGGATTGTAAGAAACGTGCAAATATAGATTGTTTTTTCTTCAACACAGACTGCATTAAAAAATACAGCATTATTAAACTTGAGTACTCGTATCATTTTCGAACCTTACGCTAATTTTGTTTCTCCTCTGACGACTTTAAGAAATTTATGACAGCTACTGCATGTTTAGTATCAAACCAGGACCACCCACATACTCGAAGTACCGGATTATGGTTTATTCCAAGGTTTTGTAATAACTATAAATTCCAGACGTTGCAGTACAATTTGCCATATATCTTAAAAAAATACCACCATCATCATCATCATCAGCCGACTATAACCACTGCAGGGCGAAGGCCTCTCCCATATTTCTCCATTTAACCCTGTTTTGTGCTAGCTGCATCCTCTTGACCCCTGTGAGCTCCTTAACCTCATCAGCCCACCTACCTTTCTGCCGCCCCCTGCTACGCTTTCCTTCCCTTGGAATCAAGTTTGTTACCCTAAGCGACCATCGGTTATCCTCTCTTCGCACTGCATCTCCTGCCCATGTCCATTTCTTCTTCTTAATTTCCACTAGAATGTCGGTAACTTGAGTTATTTCTCTGACCCACTCTGCATGCTTTCTATCTCTTAATGTTACCCCTACCATTTTTCGTTCCATAGCCCTCTGGGTTGTCCTCAACTTAAGTCGAACTCTCTTGGTTAGCCTCCACGTTTCAGCCCCGTACCGTAAATAGCGTATGGCGCAAAATTCCGCTGTAAGCGATGTCCGATCCCTTTTTCTTAGTATGGAATAGGATTTTGTATTCACTTGGTTTCGTAGCTACTTTCTATATATTCATGAAAATTGTGCTCCAGATAATTTCCACTACTTTATATTTCTCATACATTGGAAATAATTTCATCTGCCAAACTGCTCGTTGTTGTGACTTTTTTTTCTTTTCTTTTTTTTTTGTTTTTTTCTATATGCCCTGGTATGCCATTTCATTTGTTTTGCGCTGTCGTTTGTTCTCTCAAATTATTGCTCTCAAATGCCATATGTTTGTTCTGCTTTGCTGTTGTCCATTAGTAGTTGTACCGCCATCTGTCAAGCGATAGGGTTCTACGGCCTCGTCAAGCTTTTATAACAGCTTTTAGTCGCGGGACCCGTCTAGGATGTTTTCTGGGCAAATAAAGAAATGAAATGTCATGAGTTGGCACTAGCGTCCTAAATTGACGGAATGCGCTTCTATGGAAGTTTTCTGCCCCTGGTCAAATTACGATAGGCACGCAACAGTGATGTCAGATAATGTGACGCAGCACCCGCTATGGGCAACAATGAATGTGGCGTTTCTGGAGTACGCACTAAAAAAGTCAAGGTGGAATATGAATGGTGCAGACAAAATCCGTCGAAAGCTGCCATTTAAACCACTATTGATGGACTGCTACCTCGTCATCTGTCTTCACTGAGGAGACCCCCTCCCCGCCTATCACCTATTTTTTTTTTTTACTTGACGCCTAATAATAGTTTGGTCACCATGTTGTTCACACTATCCCAGCCAATTTTGCAGCTTGAGTATACCCAAATCGGTGAAAGTATCGCGCCATTCCAATCTGAGCTGTCGGGCATCTCATTCCGCGTCAGCGCACTGCTCTCGTCGCCCTTCTTGTTGGTGCGTCATTTTCTTTTTATTCTTTCTGTGTCTTAAAAATGTGGTCACAATGCTCGATTGAAGATGTCATATAGTCGCCTCAAAAAAAAAAAAAAGGAGCTAAAGCGGCGCAAATTCTAAGCGGCGAAAGGAAAACATAAAGTGCGGTGGTTGCCGGCTGTGGGCGACCGTCCTGGCTATGTTTGACAGGCAAAGACCATCGCAGACCAGCGAAGCGCTGACAACTCGTTGTGACGTTTAAATTAACTGGGCTTCAAGCGCGAGAAAGGGGAGCGCACTGTGTCACGCTGCCCCTTTTTGGTTGGAAAATTATCCGCCGCATGGGCCGCGGGCAAAGCGGAGGCATCGGCCTCGCTCGAGCAGTCAACGACAGCGGCGGCTGTCGTCGGCCGCGGGGTTCGAAAGAGACGCTTCGAAAGAGCTGCGCCACAGAGCAGCTTGATAATTTAGGAGATCCCTCCCTTAATAACCTTTTACACCGGCCATATAGACTCCTCATAGAGTTCTGTGAATAAGGTGTATAAACTATAGATTTCTAGCTGTACACTATTATCCGACATTTGACAGTAGCCTTTTTATAGGCAAATTTAGGACTCTCCATAGATAATCTATGTAGCATGTGTCGACAAAAGAAAATGAACACTGTTAGAAACTATTGTCATGGAAATCCTGTAGATTGGCTGTAGGGAAGAAGACCGAAGGCCTTGGTCTATAGTAAATATATATAAACGAAAGCAATAGTGCTAAAGGATGGCAATACAGGGTGTCTGTGGGCAAAAATATTTAGATGATAGTCTATACATTGTCTGTAGACGAAAGAAAATAAAAGAGTTATAGATTTTAGTTTATAAAGAGCCTTTTGATATTGCGTAGGAAAAGGAATAGTCTAAAGAAAGACAATAGTCTAAAACGTCATTTAAAAGTCTATAGACCATTTTAAAGGCTTGATGCAAATGAACTGTAGTATTTTCTGGATTACAGGTTATTTTGCCATTGGTTAATGAAAACACAGCAGGTTTTCTTTTTCCCCGCCAATAAGTACGTCCACCGGTTGAAGACAAGCGTGACTAAATTTCCACCATTTTCGCATGTGAGGAGGGCCGAAGCGTTTAATTCTCCATCCATGCTATATGCGGCTTGTGACAATCCACCAGTGCTCCAAATATCTTCAAGGTGAGGCTACGTTTCGCTCCCAGCTTTCCCAAAGTTACGTCTTCTATAGTTGCCATAAGAGCCATATACAGAGTCTATACACCTGGCCAATCTTTTAACAGTACCGCGTGACCGTTGGCTGCCCAGTGAAGCGGCACCCGGATGAAGCAAGTCGAATTCGGCAGAGGGAACGAGAATGGGCGCGGAATCTTGCGGCTCGAGCGAGTGTCGTTTGCTTGGCTTTTCTGCTCCCCCCGTCCGAAGCAACACCTCGAATAAAGTTTCATGTTCAAGCCATGAGAGCGCTTGTTCTACTGGTATGTGCTTGTGGCTTTGAATGGTGCAATCTTGTAACGTTACAACTGCTACACTTGTCTCTTCTTTCACTTTAAGGTATGCCTCGAATAGGTTTTTTTTTAAATTATCTACGTGCGATATTTAGTTCCTCGCCAAGTATCAAAAGTAACGAAATATCTGTTCTTCATTACAAATATCCGCCCTATATGCGCTGGTCAAAATCAAGTAGTGGCAACTTCTTCGGGCACGGAGGCACACCAGCCGATTGTATGCAGGGGCTGCTGCGCACTAATCAGAACAGCCTAGCTGACGAGGCTCGCTGCAGCAGCAGGAATTGTGGGAATGTCTTCGCCTTCGCTTGCCTTGTCATCTCCTGCCTCTTCCGGCACTACAACGCCTGGCAGCCCACGGTTGCCGGGTGTACCTCTTTCAGAGGATACACGCCGCTCGCCAAAAGTAACCAGGCTCTGCATGATTTCCTTCTTACTAGTGAGGGAGAGCTTTAAACACGTTAAAAAACTATACACAAATTGTCTACAGACCTTCTAAAGACATTTTATATAGTCTAATACCAACATTTGGACCCATTGCTCTTCTCTTAGACTAAATATGGCAGTCGTTTCGCCTATAGACACCCATAGACTAATCCATAAAAAGAAAATCCATAGCAACATTCGTTTCCTTTTGGCTATATAATACCTATGAACTGTTATACTTTTTGTACATACAGTCTAAATACAGATGTCTATAAGAATAGCGTACTGCCATAGACCTACTGATAATCTTGAGGCCATAGAGACAGTCTCTTGAGGCTCTAAAATGCTTGTAAGGGAGAAAGATCGGCAAGGATCAGAGGTCTCCGTACAGCAAAGAGATGTACAGCTAGAGGCTTGGCATAAGTACTGCGCTTCTGGGATCGTTTCCTCAGCTTTAGCAAACTTTCTAGGCTGCATGTTTCCTTATGAAAAAAAAAAGGTGTGTCCCCATGAAAATTAAGGGTGCGAAACAGAGCACACTCTCCGGCGTGTCTCGTTTTGCGTCCTCAGGAATTGTAATCTATCGAAAGCGGAAATGCTCTGTGTTCTTTTCAGCTTACGGTTACCAGACCCCTTGATGAGCTACAATAATCCCAAGATTTAAGTGCCATAGCTATTGGGGAGCCAAAGAGAGGGCTCGACAGCAAATGAAGCAAATTGGCCTGTCGTGGGAGGTGCACCACTCTGCAGGATTGCGACTAAGGTAGCGACGTGAGGAAGGTGGGCTGGCAATAGCAGCAGCCACTGTAGGAACAGGGTGAGATGATGGCGTGGGTGGTACGGGGCTGGAGGGCAGGCCGACGTTGGCAAGTTCCTGGCGAACTACGGCCTGTATCATGGCCACGGTGTCGGGCAGCAGAGAAATGAGTGGTGTAAGAGCTCGAGTTCTCTGCGGACGATCCGAGTGATGTTCGTGGGATGAGAAGGCTGTTTCAAAGGGGCCAGATCATGGCAGGATGATGTAGATGCCGTGTTTGGAAGGCGCTCAAAGCGATGTACGAGGCATCGTTGTTTAGTCTGCTCGAATTTTCGACAGGCTTGACGCGCCGAGTCGACGGTGGAGCAAAACCACGCAGAACAGGATGTTGAACGCATCAGCCGCAATGCCCTTGAAGATATGGCCTACCTTGTCATTTTCCGTCATTGAGCTGTTGACCTTGCGACACAACGCAAGCACGTCTTGAATGTAGGCAAGGCAGGACTCCGTGGAGGATTGGATTTGAGAAGCAAGTTTTGTTTTTGCTGCTAGACCCCGACCAATGGGCTTCCCGAACAAGTCCTGAAGCTTTTGCTTACAGATTGCCCACGTCTCCAACTCTTGTTCGTGATTTTGGAACCACGTGCGAGCTGTTCCCGCCAAATAGAAAATGATGTTGGCCAGCATAATGGTCGCGTCCCAATGATGGTTCTTGATGCAGCACTCGTGCTCATCCAGCCAATCTTCCACGTCGGTCTTGTCTTCGCCGTTAAAAATGGAAGGGTGGCGTATTTTCGTGAGCACGACTGGCTGAGCAGAAGTTGCCGCGGTAGTAGGGGCTGCCTCAGAGGTCATAGTGGTAGTTGTCGACGTCGTTGTGAGCCCAGGTAGATCCAGCTTTTGGCAGCGCAAGGGGTAAACTGTGCGCACGGCGATCATTCGTCACCTCCACCAAGATGATACGTGGCAAAACGGTTAGCTCGAGAAAACGGCGGCGAATCTTGAGTGAATGTTCGGTCAAGCGCCAACCTTCTCATAGCACCAGCTACCGTTGCTACAGCTTTGTCTTCCTTCCGTGTCACCACTGTTGATCGTCGTCTTCTTCAACGTCCCTCGACGCAGGGCATATATGTAACAATATTTTCAATCTTAGAGCTGCGAAATGTTGGGAGCCAACTGAAGACCAAGATGCAATCCATTTGCGCTGTACACTTTTGAAGAGTGCTGCTCGTACCTTTGGAGCGTTTTGGAGGGTGTAAAGCCCCGCCAGGAGTTCTATCCTGCACACGTCTTGTTCAGATAGAAGGCTGTAAATTATTTATTTTCTGAAGAAAAGATGCCCCAGTTAAAACACCGCTCAAGTATTAGAAATAGAAATGTGGAAGGCCAGCATTCTTTAATTTCTTTGTTTTTTTTTTTTTTTGCTTTCGTAAGCAATGAGATAAAATAAAGCGA
The DNA here is from genome assembly GCA_023969395.1 of Amblyomma maculatum. Lineage (NCBI taxonomy): Eukaryota > Metazoa > Arthropoda > Arachnida > Ixodida > Ixodidae > Amblyomma > Amblyomma maculatum. The sequence goes on from JAJIZL010021696.1 coordinate 119,660, forward strand.
TAGTGTATACTCAAGAGAATCTCGCAGCAGGAGAGGTGTGTGCAACAAGCACCGGTTGCCGAACATAAGTATTCCACTGCTGAGGTGTTTGGCAGCTCCCTTTTTACCTCTTTCAGCATCGGTTGCTATCTAGATTGCTGACAGTACACTGGCGCCTCAGAGGCTCGGTAATTGGTAGTGAGTGAAGATGCACAGACCCTAATCACTATCACATTGAGCGGGCGTCGGCTGTGGTAACGCTGCTGTGCGACAGCCGCCATAACGTTGCGTTGTTGGAAACTAAAGCACCAAAAATAATGTTTCAAACACATCAGCCACGGTCGGTCGGCCCCTGTGAGATTCGAGTAATTCGGTTCCTCACTGCTTCATGCCGCTCGCTTATCCGACACCCGATATGATTTGCAACGCCATCCTGTCGTAAACCACAACTCGGCATTCGCCGATGCCGACGTAAACAAACGTTCTAGTTCAGTAGAGTTAGTTGTTGGGCTAGTTGGTATTCTAGATTTAAGGACAAACGTTGTAGGCACCCGCCCACCGTCTATTTCTCTCTCTCTCTCTGTTGTGCGTGTTCATTCCATTCAAGCCACGATGGCGTCACGCGATTATGCTGTATAGTGCTAAATGGGCTAATAAACATGACTACTATTCTATTTCTCTATTTCTCTAACCGTTATCATACTAAAACTTCAGGGGCACGTTATATCCACGAAGCTACTGGCGCATCTCGAATCTCTCAGCTTTTCTTATTCTCGCCAGCATGGTTTGAGAAAACACGCCTCATGTAAAATACAACTTGCCGATTTCATCATCTCTCTATATATATTTTCCTCAGTACCTAGTATTCGTTCCTGATTTCTCTGATCGTTTTTACCTAGCCGGCTCATATAGTTCCAGAACTTCCTTGGTCCGCCTAGTTTCATCGCTGATTTCCGCCATCCAGCGAACAATGAGCACCTTTATTTTGCTTTGTACGAGGGCCGATAAAACCAGATTCGTTTCTCGGTATATTTCCCACTTTTGTCTATTTCCTGCTGAGAAAGCTGCGTCCTTTTTTGCCTCTCAGTGCTCTTCTGAATCTACTTGTTGTTCGATGGCTTCCGCGATTTCTTTAACCCACCAGCTTCGGGGCTTCCTCTTTCCGTACCAACGGTCGGTTACTTTTGCTTCTTTAATTTTTGTACATATGTGTAATTCTACCCATTATAATCCAAATTTGTCCTGGGGCATTTCGTTGCTGCTTCCTGTATACGAGCTGCTATCAGCGCAGTTTGTTCGTCGTTTAATTGTGTGTTTTCGTTTTGCTTTTCCTGCATTTCTCTAATAAAGGGTACCCCATAATTTAGACTAATGTGTATATGATTAATTCCCATACTATCTTGCCCCTCTTCCTTCATTTCCATCTCCATGAGCTTTGCTATAAATTCCTTGGGACAATAGGAATTAGTCAATGGTCACCTGCCTGTTCCGAAATTCTGTGATTTGTTGTTCCCATTTAGCTCCTCTGTTTAAAATTCATAGGCTGTGTCACTCACAGATGTCTAGCATTAACAGTTGCAAGCAGTGTTTCCATTCTGATGCTCGATGTCTTCACTGAATTCTCGCGAAAGTACTGCCTTTTCAAAACTAGGCTGCATATTTTGCTTCTCGGTTGCATTGTAAACTCAACATGTATTCCCAGAAGATCGCAACTGGTTAGGAAGTGAGGACAGGAGCTCGCCTTTACTTCGCATAGATTTACAGGTTCAGAAGTGGTACGAAGTTTCTGCTACCCGGCTGAGAAACGGAACACGCTGCCTGGTTACTTTTGGCAAAGCCGGTACTATATCTATATCGCCTCCAAACTGGCGTACAGCTTCACTGAGACAATTAACGAGACCTTTTGTTTTTCAGCATGAAATTGTCCCCTGTACCTAAAGCGCTCTGAACGGAATTCAAAATTATAGCTCTTTTGACAAGCTTCGAGTGGGAACTGTAAAAGGTAACAATCCTTTCTTATATCTGGCATTGTTAGCTTAAGTTTATTACCTTTTGACAGTTTCCACTCGAAGCTCGTCAAAAGAGCTATGATTGCGAATTACCTTCAGAGCGCTTTAGGAAAATCATCCTATCACATGATGTCTGAGTTTTGGCCGCTAAGTTCAGTGGCTAAAAGAAGCAGGCTACCCGCCCCACTGATTTTAGCTGTTTTCGACTATTGCTTCAGAAGGTGAAGCGACGTCATGTTCAGAAAAGTGGGGAAGTGAGAAGGAAGCCTCTGCCGGTCATTCCTTACATCCATAAAATATCCCATGGCATCAAAAAAGTTGCAAGTAAATTTAAGGTTCAAGCTCTGTTTTCTCCACTTTGCTCTACGAACAAGCCAGAGAAACGAACAATTTGCGATATTAACCATCAAAAGAAGTTCAACGAATGTAAATCTCGAGTTGTGTACCAGAATCCTTTGAGCTGTGGTTTGGTCTACATAGGGCAAACCTGTAGGTGTTTCAATGAGCGTGCTATTGAATGTGTGCAATCAGAAATGTGTGCAATAAGCATGGTTCCTAGCAGACCATTGCAAAGCCTACCGAGGATGCCGTCCGCTCCTAGACAATACAAGTTTTTTAAGTGTGGTAAAGATAAAGTAAAGAGAGAAGTAGTAGAGGCTTATTTCATCAAGAAAGCAAGAAGTTTGTTCGTTAGCAGGCCGTCCATATCAATCAGTAAAGCTGAGGAGGCTTTTCTAGAAGGATTCCTGTAGTTTTTATACTTGGATATTTCTTTTTCATTGTTCTTGATAAGCGTTTTCGGTTGTTACCTCTTTTGAAGTTTTTTGTTTTACGTTGACGCAGAGATGATTCTGTTAGATTTTAAACTTTCATGTGCATTTTTTTCCGAGTTTCTGTTCGTCATTCTGCTTCATTTGTCACCTGTTTAAGCTGTCATGTGCATCGTTTTTTCGGAGTTTCTGTTGGTCTTTTTTGTTAATCATTGTCACCTGTTTTTGTTATGGCGAGCGAGGGAAAAAAGAAAAAAACACTCGCACCGTGTTGGTCTTGCGCACGAGTGCATCTGTGGCGTGGGGTTGAATTCAAGGTCCTGATCGTCTTTGGTGTGTTCTTTTGGGGCTCTCGATAATCTTGGGTCTCATTCCAACAAGTTGCTTTTAAGGCTGGCATGCTTTACTGTGATTGATTCCTATATTTTTTTTTATTGGCGTGCTGCATTGCGATGAATTTTATCTGGCCTGTGACCAGTAGCGTCTGTTATCTCAACGCTGTATGTGGATGACCGTGTGATAGGCCTTCGTGATACGGCTTAGGGTTTGCACGAATAAACCTCAGTTTAAAGTTGGCACCTGTCATGCTGTTTTCGTCTTCCTTCTTTGTCCCCATCCTTTTCGCGCCGTCCTCAGAATCAACATCAGCGTAGCTCATAATATATTTGAGCTCAGAGAAAAGACACAAGCAACAAATAAACTCGTTGAGGAGCTTTACTTGAGAAACAAATGAATCCAGATTGAACTCTGAGATATCCTGGAATGACATGCATTTTTATTCGACGTGAATCGCACGCTGCCTAAATGTTTAACTTGTGCGCGTGTGCAAGATCGATGACACTAAAGCATAACAAACAACAACGCTACTTTGAATAAAAAAACGGGACAGCTTAAATTTAGAACGAACCAGATTGCAATGAATGAACATTCATGTAGCACAAAAATATTTCTGATAAAATTATAATTGCTTAATAATGCTGTTCTTCACAAACGTTATTCTTGTTCGAAAGCTACGATATATAACTCATGGAGCTGCCTTTGACTAATTTGGCATAGCTAGTTTAATATCAAGCTTTTAAAAGCGTTCTCCTATGCACTGTTCATAAATCAATCTTGAAGCGATTACGGCGTTATCACCAAACCATATTGTCACCAGATAGCGTTTCACTCCAGTTAACTATACATTAATTCTATCCCACCCTATTAGCCGGCCAGCTAACGGCGATCCATATATTAAAAGCGCTACAGTAGACAAGTGTATTCGATCCAACTCTTTTCTCGGACTTCTAACGAAGACCAGACTCAGCATATTTATTAATGTAGCGTGTGCAACATCAGCCGCTAGGCGGCTGCTCATCGAGTGTCTCGTGCGCAGACTTGAAGAAGTGACCCCGTGGCGTTCGATTAGAAGAGGCTAAGTTGGCTGCTCTCTCTCGGTGCTCTGGACCTGCTGTCCTGTGCCTGCTAGATCAACCCCCCATTAAAGACCAACCTTCTGGTTACGGGCCTAAACGGCTACGTGACAATATGTAATTTTTAACGTGGTTTTCTTTTTGAAGTATTCAGTCGGTTTCACAAACGCAGCTTCCACGGGATACAAGATGATTACCGCGGTCCGGCCTGGCAGTATACGCTGGCCCAAGTTTGTATATATGTTTCAGAGTCAACCACAGTTTCTTTTGATGCTTTCTGAACTGCCATTTTTAGATCTTCAGATGTTAGCTAATCACGCTTTTGTATGTTTTGCTCTTTTGTACGTCTACGCTTAGTTCTATGGGGATTTCTTTCTTGCTTTAAGCGTCATCCTGTTTAGAAATAAAAACGTGGGAATTTCCAACCTTGCAGTATCCTCGTCATTCTCGTTTTGCTTTTTTTTTCCTTAATCACGAATAGAGCAAATATAGGAGCTGCTGAATCGCTCAATTGCGCATAATGACTATTCATGAAAACTCCGTCACGAACCAGCGAGTCAAATCCCCATGACGGACACCAGCAGCCTGTCTATCCTTTTTAGTAAAAAATGTCCATTTTTTTTTCCAACAGAGGACGATTCTGTCACAACTGCAGATTGTTTTACGTATGCTACTATTACCTGAAACGCTGAGTATAACGCATTTTTCACCAATAATAAAAAAAATAGCGGAGGAGGAGGAAAGGAGGGCGGAAGGCAGGGATGTTAACCAGAAAGAATGAATTCCGGTTGGCTACCATGCACGGGGAGGGGAATGGGGGATTAAAGGGGGAGGATAGAAGAGGAGAGGAGGTGAGAAAGTCACAGTCAGTCAATCAGGCTAGTCTCTCTTAAAAATTGAAGAAGTGCCTTGTAGGCTTTGAGCGCAGATGACTTTTGTAGCCATGGTTCCAAGATCTTCTCTTCCGTTAAAGGGTGAGCGTCCAGACGATCCAATGCAGTACGCAGCGTATGTCGTTCAGTTGCAAAAACAGGGCAATCACAAAGGAGGTGCTCAATCGTTTCATGAATGCCACATCGTTCACAAGCATGCCACTAAATATGCTGCCAAGGCCAACGGTCGAGGCTACCAATAAGCTCCGAAGGCCGTCCTTGTTCTAGCGCAAGGAAGGGCAAGGCTCCCCTCGCGTTCCTATCCACAAGGCTTGCGCGAAGAACATATGGTTTGCATATTTTCGTCGTTTTGTCGGCTCTCTGCTCCACGGCATTGGCTAATGCTGAATTTCAATTGCAGATCGCCAGCGCTTGGCCGGGTCAAAAACGGAGCGAAGCGCTCAGGCGTAGATTCCTTACCCATATTTGCCATTGGAATATGCGTTCGCTCCGGCGGTAGCATGCTCCATGGTGGATGTAAGCCAATCAGCACGCACTTAATTTCTTGTGGGTCCGTACTGTGCAATGGCCGCCGTCGCCTTCGCTCGGTTGCGAGCACATTTTTGCAGCTGTTGGCAAAGCAACCGTATCTAATGGAGTGAATCTTGTCGTTTCTGATAAACCATAATCGAATCTTGGATTAAAGCTCACACATGTCGTTGAAGCGGCATAGGTGCGGTTTGAAAAAGGTGCCGACGCCGAGCGCCGCGCGAATGCATCTCAAACGAAGGGAACAAATGTTTTTCCTACCTGAATTAATTCAGGTGCTCACATGTCATAGTGCAAATAACATAAAGAATGCTAGAAGCATTGTTCTGCCTCGGTTCGGATACGGAACCATTTATGAGATCCGAGTGCGAAAAAATTATGCTTCAAATGTCGACGTTGTCTTGGTTTGTCCTCTTGCTGTCGCCAAAGTGTCAGGAACAACGTTGAGAATCACGCATACAGCTCATGTGACATGCTTTATAACGTTCGTTCAAATAAAAAACAAAGCTTACGACAGAAAAGTTATTCTGTCTTATGCTGCAGCAGCTTTTTTTCGAGCGGTAGCCAATGCTCGTCTATAGATACTAATATTTTCAGCGCAACAGCGACGGTGCACAGATAAAGAAACGACAGGACATGCGCTACTTGCAACTATTTATTGAAGCTGAAAAACAGCTGCTTGTATAGCCATTAGGGGTCGGGGATGGAAAAAGGGGAACAAAAGGAGAAGGATGCGCACGCGATCACAAATAAGGCACCAGAAAGGACATGCGTGAACAACGGTATCTAAAACATGTCGAAAAACTTACTCTTTCTTGCATATCATGATTGAGGGAGTGCTAACGTCGGCACTCCCACCCTTTAAGATTTTGTGTGCCTCAATCAGTTCGCGTGCAACTGTGTCTTTACTTTTGCAGACGATTCTTGTGCCTTCAAGTTTGGCTTCGCAACTCCTTTTATCTTCTTTCCCGCATTCCTGGCAGTGAAGTGGCAGATTCGAGCCTGTTCTGTTCTTCAGCGATAGTTTGTGCTCTTCTTAAACGCTCATTAATGCACCGGCCCGTTTGTTCGATGTAAATCTTTCCACAAGTCAGCGGAATGATATACACAACCCCCACTGCACATTCCACAAAACGGTTAGCATGTTTAGTTTCACATACTTTCTTGGTATTGCTTCCAGAATTGATCTTTCAACATAATGATGCGAGTTTCCTGGGGGCAGAAAAGACGATGGGAGCTCTGTACTTCACGGCCACAAGCTTCAGATTATGGGCAATTTTATGTGAATTAGGAATCACCGGCTTAACTCTATTTCCTGCTGCTTTGCCTTCGTCCTTGGGTCCATTTCCTTCTTTTTTAACCTTTTTGAGTAATGTCTCGGTGACGGATCTTAAAACCGAAGAAAGAAAACCAGCCTGTTTAAGCTTAAGGATGTACGTCGAAGCTTTGCTGCGATTTGTGACAACATAATTTTTTGAGGGAAGATTCGAGGCACATCGTGGTGATGGTACGCTTGACCGTTTTCGAACGTGCACAATCGAACGGCAACAATTCCTTACGGGGACAATACATCCAGCAGGCACCTTCGTCAGTAATGCTAATGTCAGAATCTAAAAACTGAAACTGTTTCCCTTGGCGATTTCATAGGTAAAATCCAAACAAGATGAGTGATGTTTAAAATCAGTTAAAATTTCCCCCGCGATCTGCGGGTAGGTCACGGGTGAGCATTTCCTTTCAACAATTAAAATTTCGTCGACATACTTATAGGTTTTAAGCACTGTGCTCCCATCAAAAGCACCCGACAGGGTTTTTTGTCAATACCCGCAAGAAAAATGTTACACAGCGCCGGTGCCACACATTCTTTTAAACATAAACTTGGTTCTCAAATAACACAGTCGTGGATCATAAATAAAACTCTAATAGAGCCACGAAGTTGTCCACAGAAATCCCGGCTGCATTCTGGAAAGCAACTGGGCCGTTCATTTCAATACAATTCAAGACAGCTGCCAGCAACTCCCGCTGCGGATGGAGTAGAAGAGATCAACAATATCTATTGAGATTATTGTTACGGACGACATCAAGAAGAAGCGGGCAGTGGCGCAGACAGGAACGCCCGCGCTAGGCCCGGCAACATTTAATAAAACGTCGTCTCACTGTCAATGACCATCTCTCTGTCCTCTGTTCTGTTTTCATCGGCTTGCCGCATCGTAACATTTGGTGAAGGTGCTGGGTGCTTCAACATCACCCCCTCATCCTGGTCCGGAGCTTCGGTGCCCTGCGACATCTTGCGCCGTGGGCTGAAGATCAGGAGGCATCGCATGGCTGTTCCCCAGCCTGACGGACCCAGCAAGGCCTTGCCGTTCCTCCGCCCCGTACCCCCGCCTCGACCAAAAGACATGCCGAAGGAGAGACTGATCCGAGATGCCACACATGACCACAAGGCGCAAGAAGAGACCCGAACGACCAGATGTGATTCCACTGACCAGAGTTGCCGACCAAAGACCCCACGACCCAAGACACCGCTACACTTCAAGACATCCTCCCCTGCCTATGTCATGCGACATGTGCCTTGGCCTCCGCCATCGAATTGTGGCAACGTGGTGCCCAAGAGTCTCCTGCGCCAAGGTTCATCAGGAATCATCGTGCCGGCAAGCCGTTCTATTCTTCCTTCTTTCTCTTCTTTAAGCACCCAGACACGCCCATAATCAACATCGTACACTTCCTCGTCCACGATCGGAACGATCGCTCGTTGGCCCCGGGTCATGTTACGGACGACATCAAGGAAGAAGAAGCGGGAAGTGGCGCGGACAGGAGCGCTCGCGCTAGGCACAGCAACATTTCATAAAACGTCGTCTCACTGTCATCGACCATCTCTCTCTGTCCTCTGTTCTACTGTTTTCATCGGCTTGCCGCATCATAACAATATATATCCTAGTGACTTGTTGTTACTGATACAACAATGATAAAATTATGATGTTTAATACAACTTGCGGGTTAAACAGTAACGGTGTGGTTGTCGGCCCATTTCTGTTCAAGTATTATACGGATCGTATGTCGCACCGCTGTTTGTCCCTGGAGGGGCCGCAGCGGCCATCTTGGAACCGAGTCGGTCTGAAGTAACTGATATATCAACCGTTATGTATACTCGTACGCGAGCTTGCTTCGGGAGCACAAAACTGCGCACTCGCTCGAAGAAATAACTGAACTAGGGATTGCACAGAGTACCCGCAGAACTAAGAAGACAAAGGCTTCCGTTGACAGATGTCTCTGTCTGATTCGAAAGTCGCCAGGCATTTCCTAGATGTTCGTCTCCTAAAGAGAGAAAGAAAACGTCCTCAGGAATAGCATGCCTCTGCATCTGTGACTCTCCTGTGTGTCGTCGCCTGCTCTGCTGCGTGGTGCATCATAACCGAGGTCGTTAGGAACAAGTGATCTAAAGGTAGATAGGTCACTGATTTCGGATAGCAGCGTGGCAGCAGCAAACTTCCCCTGGCTGCTATCGGCAAAAACCAAACGGTAAGGGGGTGTATTTTGTGCCATTGTAAGAAAAACGTTAAATGGGCGATGACAGGGTGGTTCGATGCATTGCCGTTTTATACTTCTGTGAATAATATACAGGTCTGTCATTCTACTCGTAATGCTTTAGTGCCTAGCGCGCGGCGCATATTACAAAAAAACGCGATAGAAATCGGAATTGGGAAGCTCCTCCCACAGAGAGCGACCGCCATTTTGAAATGCTTGTGTGACGCCACAGAGTATATGCGCGGCAGAGCGTCGTCTGCAATACAGGCTGCAATATCAAAGAACACGTCTTTTTGTTTTCTTGGAAATATTGACACAGTGGTCGTCCCTCATACAGAAGTGCTTGATGAAGATGTTGCCGCACGAAAGTGACGTAGAGTATGGCATGTTTTCACAGCATGAGGCACGCTCCCAGTGGGCTGCACGGTTCCTCAGCATATCGATGCACTGGTCTTTCGCGTTACACCGGCGACGACACTAGCACGACCAACGGTCGCCCATTACCGAAGTGTCAGGTTTTCGGCACCATGACGCCGACGGAACTGATCTGCAGACGGTCGTCCGATCTGTTTTGGTCGGATCGGAGGCCGAGCGAGAACTTGACACCCGATACTCGAGTGAACGGCCTGAAAGCTGCGCTTGTTAGAAAAAGTTAGAAAAAGAAAAACAAGAAGCTACACCTTATATGTCCCCCCTTGTCATCAGCAATGACCTTAGCCAGAAATGTTAGTCGGCGGCGAACTGCTGGCTCGCTCAGTGACGAGTAGGCCTAGCGCGAGTACGCGCGTTCGAGTCTAGAGTTTCTGCAATTACGGAGCGCGCATTCACTAGATTTAGCGGTCGCATGTGGTCATCAAGTGTAGTTCTGAATGTAGCTACCCCAAATTGACGACGGCTTACATCACAAAGCGAGTGCACATTTTAGCGGGAAGCGTCGGTATATGTAACCCTGTCTAGCAGACGGAGACAGCGGCAGCTGTCGGCGCGCCGCTTGTGTGTATACCCGGCGCAGGCAGGGGAGCATCCACGACGCTTTTGCAGCGCAGCTGTAGTTTGTGAAGAAAAAGGTGGAACTGATGCAAAAAGAAGTGATAGTTTTGGTATTGCTAGCTCAGCGTGCGAATGAGCGCGTACATCCAGTCATTACAAAAGCTGTGTATAAGCAAACACGCTGGAGCGCATTCCCACGGGAGTTTATTGTTCACACACTAAATACTGAATGGTGTATGCTTACGTTGAAACGTTCACGATAGAAATCGGAATTGGGAAGCTCCTCCCACAGCAATGAAGAAGCACTAGAAAAACGCAAGGTGAGGCTCGGGAATCCGCCGCAATCGCGCGCGCGGTTGCGGGGGAGGCTATAGACGGAGACGGAGGCTCTTGTTCGGCGCGGGCATGCAGGGAAGAGCAATCGAATCGCGTTGGGTTTTGCGATGACGGGGCTGAAGCGGCGGCGGCGGCACAAGCTTTCGTGCGCTGGCCGTGGCCAGACCGAACATAGTTTTGCAAAAAAGCTTTACCAGCCGAGAACAATTAAGTCTGACTAACACGTGCATATAGGAGTAAGTCACGAGGTAGCAATTCGTTCAAAAATTTTGGCTGCTCCTCTAATGTCGCAAGGTATGTCCTCGGGTCTAAGTATGCTGGTTTGAGATTTACTCTTAGTTTTTGGACCCAAAGAGCGACGGCAATAGCTCAAACTCAGGAACATAACGCTATCCCCTCCCCACTTTCGCGGCACATGTACGAGGCCGAAGGAAACATTAGACAAGTGCCTTTTTACATGCGGGAACGCTTGTGGCTAAAACAAGCCAACTCTCAAAACGTAGCAATAGTAAGCTTCTGATTCCATTCCTAAATTATACAGCATGAGCCCGTCGATTTCGGCCTCCTCGGCAATCTCGGGACGAAGCCCAGGTCACATATTATAGTGAAGGCTTGTCAAAGAAAAGAGAGTATGTGAATAAAATATTTTTGCTGAAGAAAAAAAATATTCAGTGACCACCATCCACGACGTGCATACAAGAGTGCAGCCGGCACCGCGAAATGCAGGCGGCATGAGGACATCCAGCATTGATGTTGTGACGTCATCGACCAATGGTTGCCAGACAAGAAAGGTGATTCCGATATTATTAATAAAATTATTTTAAATATATATACTACAAGGAATGTGCTCAAATTTTGAGGATTTATAATTTAACGTGTGAAGAGTGAAATTCAATAATTAGTTTATGCTCAGTTGTTAGCTGTCATGACCCCTTTAAGACGCGCCGAAGACAGGCACCGCGCAGGCGGTAGCCTCCTGTGTAGTCGTCACCGTATTGAAGGGTCTCGTCTCTCGTGTGTCTCGTTGTTGTAGCACTGTTTTTTCACTAATGTATTGGAGGGAATGGGTTATTATGGATGGCAATGTTTACTTCCGTGGACCTGGTTGGGAGATCACCTAAAACGTCAGACATCTTAAGTAGCGCGAAAAAACACACAAGACAGGGTACAGGAAGATACCCACCGGTATCTTCAATATAAATAGCGCTCGTCCTGTACCCTGTCTTGTGTGTGTTTTTTCGCGCTACTTAAGATGTCTGAAGTTCTGCACCAACTAGGCCGACAACACATCTTACCTAAAACGTCTGTCTCCAGAGAGTTGAATGGGCAGAGTGAGCAGACATAAAGGGAAGGGAAGCTCTTCAAATGGCGCTCGCAGCACTCGTCGCTGTGTACACGCGGATCAATGATTTTCCACCAGAAGGCTGGACCGTCAATTCTCTGGACAGCAGGGAGACATCGGCGCTTTTGCATTATTCTTTACTCTCCCACATCTTAACAACACAAGAGGTGCCGTCTTGGGTAGCTCTAAATACCTGCCTGTAACTTGCATCTCGCCTTCGAGTAGCGAATCCGCGTTCATGTTTTTCTTTTTTTGTCTCAGAGCCTGCCAACAAGCGCTCTTTGAAAGCAATGTTCGCGGCGATCGTTTTTCGGGATTAAAGAGGCGCACAGTGACGACAGTTATTAGTTAAAATCACAATTTCTCGTTTTCGAAACCACCGATAGAAAATACTTTACCAACCACTCTTTTTTAGCCGGGGAACCGAAAAAAGCAAAAATGAGAAACCCCAGTGGCGAAGAGCGCTGGCTTTGCGCACGTCTGTCCGCGGCTGTTTCTCCTCCTCCTCTTTCTCCTTCTCCTGCTCCGTGCGCATCGCGGCTGCTCCTGGCACGCGCTCCCGCGTGATTCCGTTCTCTCAACGGTAGGGTCCTCTGAGCAGCGTCACCTGGCGACAGATAGCGGAAATATTGTAAAAATGAATAAGAGCACATTTAAAGCCTGCCGTGCTCGTTGGCTCAGTGGCGCAACCGGACTTCCTCTGGTCGCACTAAAATCTTTCACAACTTCAACTGCGACGCGAATACCTTCTTTGTTCGCACATAACACTGCTACATCATCAGCGTACGCCAAAAGTTTGACCTCAGACATGTACAGTTGAAAGCCCTGAACAGATGGATTTTGCATAACAGGAAGTCCAGTAAACTGGGGAAAGGGTCTTGGCTTCTGGCACGGGGCGTGGACATCAACGCCTGACTTTTATGCCAACGTTACATGGGTTACAACACCCGTGAAGTATTTGGGCGTACCTCTAGAATTCTATGAAGAGAGCGAGCCATTTTGGCGCGCCCAAGTTCAGGAAATACAGGAGAAGACTGACAAGTGGAAAGGAGTGCCGCTGTCTATCTTTGCGCGAGCCACTGTGTGTAATCTAATTTTTGTTGCCAAGGTGTGGTACGTCATGCAAGCACTTCATTGTTCTAGGTTGAATGTTCAAAAGCTACACCGAATCTTTGCTGTGTTTGTATGGGCATCAAGCTGGGAACGATGTAGTCGGGATAACCTGTTCCGGCCAATTAAAGACGGAGGTGTCGGGCTTGCTCACTTATTCGTGCGCCAGCTTGTAAACAGATTTATTTTCTTTCGCGACGTTACCGACCCATCTTTGCGCGCTGTGTGCCAAGTGAGGCTCGCGCGGGCGTTGCGAAATTTCGTTGTTCGTCTTTCTAGTTTTTTCAAAGAGGTTTTCAGCAGTGTTCGAATTCTGTCAGCTCGCTTCTCGACAGAATACTTAAGTTGAGTGAAAAAGAAGAACCTGTATAAAGCTGTTTGTGACGACTTCTTCTCTGCTCCTGTGTACAGAGCCTTGTATAGCGACCGTCTAGGTCAAGACGTACTGAAGCGTGTCAAAAGTGTGCCAGTTTCTCCTGGAGTAAAGACGTTTTTCTTTAAGTTACATACAGGAACATTATTGGTACAAACGTTTTTTGAAAGCAAGGGCTTTTATCTGCCATGGGGTTCACTTTGCTTAATATGTAAACAGCCAGAGACAATAGACCATGTATTTCTGCACCGTTGGGAGGGCGTCTATTTTTGGGATGTGCTGCAACGAACTTTTAAAAAAGAATTGCCATTAGACTCATACGGGATTAGATTCCTGCCAACTGAAAATAATGATGGGATTCCACTTGATACGGTTATGCTAATAGGCCTGCACAGTCTATGGCGGTACAGAATGGCGGGTTTTCACTTTGACCCCGACGCCCGGCAAGCAAGGTTCTACGTTCGCGAGAGTATGCACGCATTGGTTGAAATGCACTAATTGAAGACCACTGTGCAAGACTGGATTTCAAGAGTCGAAACACTATGCGAGCTGAAAGAATTTTAACTTGACAAAGGCAACTCGTATGAGCCTGCCGGCTTCTGTATTAACAGTGTCATGCTTGTGGTAACCGCTCTGCTGTGAGCATTCTGTTTGTAGCGCGTTTTTGTTGGTTTTGTTTTGTTTAATGTTGATGATGACCGGCAATAAAGAAAAAAAAAAGAAAAGCTCAGTGGCGCAATGGATTAACATTGCTTACCTGAGGACTTAGCAAATAACATGTATGTTCGAATCATGCGTTCGTAAATTTTTTTCAAATTTGTTTTTTAAATTTGCTGGGCTTGGTGGCACCTTGACGGACACCATGAGCAACCATTTTCTTCTTCT
>JAJIZL010021696.1:137856-195818 GCA_023969395.1 Amblyomma maculatum
AATAAATAAATAAATAAATAAATAAATAAATAAATAAATAAATAAATCGCAATATCAAAATAAGCAACTAATATCTTTCTGGAGGGTGTTCCCCTTTAGGTTGCATCATGTATGTTTTTTATTCTTAATAGCCACAAAACCTGCCGTGAACACTGCCGCGAGACTACGCAATGACAACACTTACTCTATTTAATTATTTGCAACGTAATCATTTCCTGCCTTTAGTGAGTGTAGGTTACCTTTAGGTTGCGTTCAGACACACTTCTCAGTAACAATCGCCGTTTAACCCGCTCAGAGGCAACCAGTGATGAGAAAGAAGTTGCGGGACCCTATCGTTGAGAAGACGGAATTACGCGGCGCTGCCTGCACCGACAGCAGTGCGCTGCGCGGCTGCAGCTTCGCGTTGGTTTTGTAGTTCCTCTCCGCGTCGTCAGAAGCCGAGGGCTGGCGTCGCACAGCAGACTCCAGCTTCAGTTCCCTATTATGTGAATTTTTGGAATCAATAGTAGAAAACTAAAAGCGTCCCGAAAGAAGATCTGTTGCATTTATTTTTACAGTGAAGTTTGATTATTTGCGAAAATAATAAATCAATAAGTAACTTCTCGTTGCAAAATGCATTTATCCACAATTATGGATTGCTATCTCGTGCACAAAAATATGCCACAAAGCCTAATGTTTCAAGGCATAAAACATGCCACTTTATTTGTTACATGCAAGAGCTTTTTTACATGCTAATCTAGAGTTAGATAACTTAGTTTCCAGGTTAACAAACTAATTTTGTGCCTTAAAAAACATGTATGTTAGATTTATGATCAATCTGTTTTTAATTGAAGTATAGTTCAGTATAGTTCTATGCAAACATAAACATATTTTTGCCGGAAGTTCTGGGCTTGCAGCTTTGACAGCTTTTAAATAGTTCTGATTGCAATAATGATGCAGCACATACCGATTTTAGGAGCCTTGTTCTAAAGACAGAGTGCGACACCAATTTTTTACGTCTTTTTATTTTTCAGTTTCACTTGAGTTCTTGCGGCAAACTATCCGCACGAAAACAATTTAATATAATGTTATTTATTTGAGCCTTGCAGTTATGACACCTTACTTATCCAGATGTTCGGTCACAAAGGCACAAGAAATAGAAGGGGACAAGCTTTGACTGCCGTGTAATGAGTACTTTACGGTAATGTAGCTTACGTTGGGCAATCCCTATTTATGATTTTAAAATGCCGTTGACTGTAAATTCGTTTTTATTTTCTGCGTCAACAACTCAGCCACATGGGACGCCGTACTCTGCCAGACGTCGCACTCAATGTAATGAAGGGCATCATGGCCGGCCTGGGCATGCAGCTTATTTCAACGTCAGTGAGGCAGACAATTAGAAAGTTTGCTTAGCGCCAACAGTTGGTTGTTTATTTTTAAATTTTATTCCACGGTCTTGCTATATGTCTACTTCTCAAAGTGTTTTCTCGCTGATTTCTTATAACTGCTTTCATGTGCAGGTCCCATCTGCGAAAAAAAAACATGTTGTTATGTATGCCACTCAAGCCCACACCTGTAAGGGCTGCTGGGAGTTGCAGCCCGTAGGACATATCGTAAAAGACGTGCACTAGAGATACTGGCTTGTTGGACATCTGAATATGCCATCACCTCAGTGCCTTCCTTAATCCTGTGACCTGAGAACACCCTGCCGAGGGAACCATACAGAGCAGCACTGAAGTCTGAGAGTCCTGCCTAATTTTTTCTCTGCCGCGCTATAGCACTTGCGCACCTAATAAATCGTCATGAAATAAAGCCTTTCTGGTTTATTATTTTTTGTGCATGCATATTCTCAGCAAGCTGTATTTAAATAAAATTCTGCACGCAAAGTATCTGCACCAAAGAAAACGCCTCATTGGGTTTGGTTCTTGATGGGTTTATAGTTTTCTATTCTCCATAACACAAAAAGCCACTTAACGTGGTACTGCTAGTTGAAACATTCAGCCCTATAATGTGCAGAATTGGCATATACTCTGGCTGGATGCCAATAATGAAAAAAGCCAGTGGGCAAGCTTGGGTGGGAAATATTGGGTAGGCACAAATCTGGCTGAATGGCAGTTGTGAAAATCCAGGTATCACCTTAGATGCAAGTTATTGGATGGTCAGCGAGCTTGGTTGGATGGAATTATTATAAGAATTATTGGGTGAGTTTCGCTGAAATGTAGTTGGTGGTCATTGAGTTCTGTTGTGTGCCAATAAATAAGCTAATATTTAAATACTGGCTAAAGTAGGAAAGCCAGTTTGATAGATTGGCTTAAAGGGATGCTAAAGCGGTTCTAAAATGTGCTGAAACTTTGAATTTGTTAAGTAGATTATTTCTAATCGCGACTGTGAAGTTACTTTGTCGATTATGCATATCTATGCATGTATGTAGAGCCGGCAAACGACGGGTTAAAGCGTCGTGACTCTGGCCAATCGTCGACCCGCAGTTATGCCCTACTCTGCCCTACCTCATTTGGCCCGTTTGTGGTGGGTTGTGAGGCTTGTGCTTTTCGAGCGCACCCCGGGCCTGCCGGACCGCCCATAGTTGAATGTCCTTGTCTGTACTTCGCACAGCACTTTGAAGTTCCGGCGGGTATGTCTTGGATGCAGCTTCGGTCCGGAACCGGGCACAGTCCCACATGATGTGCCATTGGTCCGCCGGACCACTTGACGTACACTGCACATATCACTCGTGTAGATGTCTGGGTGGAGGACGTGTAGCTCTGCCGGGGAGAGGAGTGACCCGGTTTGCATTTGCCTTAGGATGACCGCCTCCTCCCGACTAAGTGACGGGTGAGGCGGCGGCATTGTGCGTCCAGCTAGGCGGTAACATTTAGTCACTTCCTCGTAACTGGTCATTCGGTCTTTTGTTTCAAACCACCACTCGGAATGGTCCCTCTCGGGGGCGCGGAAGATAAGCGCTCGCGCCGCCGAATGGGCCGTTTCGTTGTGATTCGGTGAGGATGCACAATCTACTGCGTGCGCCGGGAACCACTTGATGCGGATAGTGTTGCCGCGGTCTTGGAGCTGGAGCTTACTGATGATGGCAGCCGCCGGCGCGCACACTCGCCCCTTGGCAAAATTGCGCACAGCGTTCCTCGAGTCGCTGAGCACGGTGCGACACTCGGCCTCCGAGATCGCCAGAGCGGTAGCAACCCCCTCGGCTTCTGTGGCGTCTGTGCACCGCACGCTCGCTGCCGTTGTCTTGATGCCGGTAGCCGCCGCAACGGCCACTGCCACGAATCCTTCTCGCTTGTATTCCGCTGAGTCCACGTACCTGGCGTACGGGTCCTGGCCGTGTTGCTCGACGAGGACTTTGGCCCGCGCCTGCCGCCGTGCTTGGTTGCACTCGGGGCGCATATATGTTCTTCTGGATGGGGTCCACGTGGATGTGGGCCCACGCATCATAGCTGATCTCGTACGATTGCCGATTGGGAGCTCGGGGATTGTAACCCAGGGACGTCAGTATACTGCGGCCTGTCTTGGTGGTAGAGAGGCGCTCCATTTGCTCAGTGAGCTGCGCCTCGGCTATTTCTTCTAAGGCGTTATGGACGCCGAGCTGCAGGAGCCGAGCCGTACTCGTGGTCCCCAATAATCCCAGCGCCGTCTTGTAAACCCATCTGATCAGCGTCTTTATCTTTGTTCTGTCAGTGACCTGCCAGTGGAGGTATGCATTAAAAAGTGCTCAATGGTCGACTGAAAAACGCGCAATTAAAATTTCCCGCTCCTCGCGTGACTGCTACAGAGGAGGAAAAGAGAGATAGAAATCTCTATCTTGCCGTTCGTTCTGGTATCGCTCTGAGGACCGGGAGGCATTCGCTTGCGCGCGTTGTGCACGTACAAAACATGTCAACTTAGTCTTGTGCGTCCGATACAACACTGATCTGCATGTGTTCGAATGCACGAGCAGCTGTGGCCGCGACGATGTCGTCGTCCGTCGTTTTTCGCAATGTGAGAAGCTTGCGACGTAGTGGGATGTTGCTAAGAAGAGAGATAAATTCAAGCCGACCAAAGAAAACATTCTACTCGAGTCATTTTCGTGACTGTATTTGAGGGAAGAGCTTGTTCGTAATGCAATTTCTACACGCTTTGTCAAAAAGGCATGGCTAAACCATGACGGGATTTTTCCTTTTCTTCGCACAAAATAATCGTGCGAGTCACCATTGCTAAGAATCACGTTTTTGTTAAAGGAAGAAAAGGGGGTAAAGACTTGTCCTTCTTATTGTAATTCCATTATTTTTTGACGATTCAGATCTCATCTGTACGTTAACCGTATCGTTAAGCGTTGATGGCAAACTGTTCGTGGAGTGCAACCTTTTCACGCAGTGCAAACACGTGATGGGAAGGGCCGACAGTATAGCGCGTGGTTTTACTTACGTGTTTCCTTTACTTGCGCTAAGGTACGCGCAACGGCTTCTGTGCTAAACATCGCACAACTCATCAGCCGTACGCGCTGATGGTCCCTTGCTTACGAGCAGTACGATCAGTTAGAGCCCCGTGTTGTGTATAAGTTAGGTTGTGAGGGCTTTGCGAAATCCTATCCCGCACGGCACATGCCTGACGTGCTCGTGGAACAGGATCGTTCTTAGAAGGTCAAGCGGGCACCACTCAGCTGAGTATGGGCGCCTCACTGATCGTGGTTTGCGTCCAAACAAGCTATCACTGAAGTTGTTATGTGGGCGACGTGATTTTGCACCCATTGATACCTCGTCATTTTGCACAGTCCTCTCTGGTGCAAATTAAATTAGAAATGAAACCAACGAGGCTCTCGTAACAAAACACATTTCAGAACATGGTTTTCTCATGTAGGCATGGGTGCGTTACAGCTGCAGCTTAGCTTTCAACATAAGTCAGCCGTTATTTCACAAAACGTCTATTGCGAGCGTACGATCAAGGAGAAATGCGCTCTCTACTTCAGCTAAATGTTCATGGCTGAAGCAGCATTCTGCGCTGGTTGACTTGGGTCGGCTTGCAGGATAAAGGCCAAGCTAAGTCCAGACTTAAACGGTGTCTTTAGTAAGACCAGACTTTAAGACGGCTCGGGTTCCGAACGCTTCGGTTCGGCTTGTGTTCACCAGAATGGCTTCCCTGAATGTCCTCAAGACCCAATTGGGACATTTTACCTCGTAACACAATATTAGGCCGCAAAACGAAATGGCACGGATTGTACGCAGCGCAAGACTGACGGAATGTTTACATCTTACAGCGGGGACAAGGCCAGCGCATCACTGTATTTCCCTAATTTCTCTACTGAGGTATACCTGGCGTCCTCGTGACTTAACTAAGACGGCGCCAGAGTCGTAATCGTGCAAGCGACTTATTTAAGCCAGGACTGAAGCCCCGTCTCGACTCCGGTCTTAAGTGGCCATGCTAGCGGCCTATCCTTTAGACTAAGTTAAGTCTGCACTTAGCTAAGACAGTTTTAAGATCGTTTCGTGCAAGCGGGCCTTGGTATCCAGCACAATAGGCCTGTCAGTGCCGCGCATGCGTCGCAGAGCTCGGAAACCGCGCTTCGCTTACAGTTCATTTGTCTTGTGGAAGCTTCGCCCTTTCCATAAAATTCCTTGTTTCCCCAAGGTACGACACCTGGTACTCGAAGTAGGAATTGGCACACCAAGCTGCCCTTCCTTCCCAGGAGTATGCGCGGAGATTTTGCTGAGGGTCCTGTAGTTTAAACTAATAATGGCACGCAATATTTTTCAAAATCCCTTACTTTTTTCATGCATTGACTCCGCTCCCCACAACGCAAGGGCCGCATCTTACTTTTTTTTTTGAGATGGCGTCCCTAATGAATTTCACAAAGCCGCGAACAGTTGCGATCAGCATGCAGCACAACGACAGAGCAGCATCGACAGCTTCGCCGGTCCTCAAAATGTCGCTACTGCGACGTCTTGGCCAATCACAGGCGGCGCGACCGGCAGTGAGCCCCGTCACGTCGCCTGCGTATTTCTATTAAAAAAGGCTGTTTCTGCTTTTTTTTTCTCCCCAATTTCAATCTGATCGTCGAGTTTCCAGCTTGAAAAACTGCGAGTTTTCGTTAAAAGCCCGGTTTATGCAAAATATGCCGCAGTGTCATTTAAACATTGGATCGGGTAGCGCCCGAATGAAATTGTGCGTGTCAATATTGTGCCATTATTGGTACCGAACTTCCTCAATGTTGGGCCTATGGCGATTCATTGCTGGTGCCCTGCTTTGGTCATTACCGCGCGACCATCCACTTCATGGATCACTGCCTTGTCGTGGCGGAGGGGCTTGCGAAACTCGATAAATTCGTGAGCTCTGCTGTGTAGGGCCACCCAAGATAGACAGGTCACGGCAGAGAGTTCTGACAAAATGTGATTCACTGGAGAAGGTAATGGCAACCCACTCCAGTATTTCCTGCCAAGAAAACCCTATGGCCAGTCACAATACCATTAATGATATGGTGCCGGAAGATGAGCCCCCCAGGTTGGAAGGCGCCCCACATGCTACTGGGGATGAACAAAGGGCGATTCCTAGTAGCTCCAGGACGAATGAAGCGGCTGGGCTAAAGCCAAAAGGACGCTCAGTTGTGGATGTGTCGGGAAGCGACCGGAAAGTCCGATGTTGCAAGGAGATATATCACATAGCAACATGGAATGTAAGATCTATGACGCAAGGTAAACTGGATATCGTCAAGCGAGAAATGGACAGATTGAACATTGATATCTTGGGTATCAGCGAGCTCAAGTGGACTGGAATGGGAGAATTTAACTCCGGCGACCATTATGTCTTTTATTGTGGGCACGAATCGAAGAGAAGGAATGGGGTCGCTCTCATAGTAAACAGAAGAATGGGCAAAGCAGTGCTAGGGTACAACCCCCAAAACTACCGAATAATTTCACTTCGGATCCAAGGTCGCCCTTTCAACATAACAGTTATCCAAGTCTATGCGCCGACCACTACTGCTGAAGAAAATGACGTTGAGAGATTTTATGCGGACCTACAATGCCTTTTAGACCGCACCCCATCACCAGACGTCGTTTTGCTCATAGGAGACTGGAATTCTAAGGTCGGGAGTGAAGAAATATCCGAAATTATAGGCAAGTTCGGTCTTAGCGAGCCAAATGAAGCTGGGCAGATGCTAGTAGAGTTTTGTCAAGAAAACAACCTGACCGTAGCGAATACTCATTTTCAACAGCACAAGAGGCGCCTGTACACATGGACTTCACCGGACGGTCTGTACAGGAATCAGATCGATTATATTCTTTGCCGGCAGAGATGGATAAGCGCTATACAAGCAGTAAAAGCAAGGCCTGGGGCCGATTGTGGCACCGATCATCAGCTTCTTGTTGCCAAAATTAAGCTTCGATTGAGGAAAACGCAGAAAACTAGAAGGCCTTTCAGGTATGATCTGGATCAAATTCCATTAGAATATGCTGTGGAAGTGAGGAATCGATTTCAAGAATTAGATCTAGAAGACAGAGAGCCCGAAGAGATGTGGACTGATGTTCGTGATATAATACATGAAGTTTCTACTAAGGTAGTTCCAAAGCAAAAGAAATGCAAGAAAGCACACTGGTTATCTGAAGAGGCTTTCCAAATAGCTGAGGAAAGGAGGATGGCAAAAGTTATGGGGGAAAGAGAAAGATACAAGGTTCTCAATGAGGATTTTCAGAAAATAACAAGGAGAGATAAGAATGCCTTCCTGAACATACAGTGCCAAGCAGTTGAGGACAACAGCCAATTAAGGAACCAAAGAGCTCTGTATAAGACAATCAAATATATCAAAGGAAGCTTCTGTGCTAAGCTGGGCGTGATAAAGGACAAACGAGGCAAGGACCTCACTGAGGCCTCAAAGATAAAGAAGAGGTCGCAGGAATACACAGAAGAACTGTACAAGAAGGACCCGAATGTGCAAACCCAACATAAGACGGTTGTGATTACTGATCTCGAGCCGGACATCCTGAAGAGTGAAGTTGAATGGGCCTTAGCCAGCCTTGCTAAGAACAAAGCTAGCGGAATTGATGGCATTCCAGCTGAGTTGCTTCAAAACCTCAACCATGACGCTGTTAACATTCTGCATACATTATGTCAGAAGATTTGGACAACCCTGCAGTGGCCACAGGATTGGAGGAGGTCAGTTTACATCCCCATTCCAAAGAAAGGCAGTGCCAAAGATTGTTCCAACTACCGCACGATCGCGCTTATTTCGCATGCTAGCAAGGTGATGTTGAAAATCCTCCAAGGTAGGCTGCAGCAGTATGTGGATCGGGAGCTTCCGTATGTGCAAGCTGGGTTTCGCAAGGGCAGAGGAACTAGAGACCAGATTGCCAACCTTCGCTGGATCATGGAAAAAGCAAGAGAGTTCCAGAAACCCATCTACTTCTGCTTTATTGATTATGCGAAAGCGTTTGACTGCGTTTATCACAGCAGATTGTGGAAAGCTCTCCAAGAGATGGGAGTTCCAATTCACCTCATCTATCTGCTCAGGAACCTGTATGAAGGGCAAGAGACCACAGTCAAAACTGGGCATGGTCTTACTGATTGGTTTCCGATCGAGAAAGGAGTGAGGCAAGGCTGCATACTGTCGCCCTGCCTATTTAGCCTATATGCAGAGTGCATCATGAGGAAGGCCGGTCTGGACAAGTCTTCAGCTGGAGTGAAGATTGCTGGAAAACGTATCAACAACCTTAGATATGCGGATGATACCACTTTGATGGCAGAAAGTGAAGTGGAACTCAAGAGACTTCTGAGGCGCGTACAAGAAGAGAGTGAGAAGTTTGGGCTTAAACTGAACATTAAAAAGACGAAGATTATGGCGTCTTTCCCTATCAATTCCTGGAGCATCAATGGACAAGAAGTGGAAGTTGTGACAGATTTTCTGTTCTTGGGCTCCAAGATTACCTCGGAAGGAGACTGCAGCCATGAAATTAGGAGACGCCTGCTTCTGGGAAAGAAAGCAATGGTTTCAAAATAACGGCTTGAGAGGCTAGTTGGTGCATCATCGTATTCAGATATGTGGCGCAAACAAACACAAACACAGGAAACGATACACACCACACGCACGTGGTGTGTATCTTTTCCTGTGTTCGTGTTTGTTTGCGCCACATGTCTGAATACGAAAAAAGCAATGGTTAGCCTTGACCGCCTAGTAAAGAGCAGAGACATTAGTCTGCCAACCAAGATCCGTATAACTCGTGCTATGGTGTTTCCAGTTGTGGTGTATGGATGCGAGAGTTGGACTGTGAAAAAGGCTGACCGCCGAAGAATTGACGCGTTTGAATTGTGGTGCTGGCGAAGACTCTTGAGAGTTCCTTGGACTGCCAGAAGATCAAATCAGTCGATATTGTCGAACATAAACCCTGACTGCTCATTGGAAGGTCAAATTCTACAGTTAAAGCTCAGCTACTTTGGTCATCTGATGAGAAGAGAGGAGTCGCTGGAGAAAGATTTGATGTTGGGAAAGGTTGAGGGTCGCCAGAGAAGGGGTAGGCAGCGAACGCGATGGTTAGATGGCATCTTCGAGGGACTGCAGATGAAGTTATGTGATGTTAGGAAGATAGTGAGAGACCGGAAAGCGTGGCGTGACATGGTCCATAGGGTCACGAAGAGTCGGACACGACTGAACGACTGAACTGAACTGCGCGACCATCACTAGGTGTTACCCTGAGGAATTCTTCGACAGCCTGTTCTTAGTTTCAGTAGTGCGGGCATTTCCTCCCTGAGAAAATTCCTTCTAATAGTCGCGTATCACCCTTTGCACTTCTATTATATCTTGCCTGCACCTGCTCAATTTGGAATCCCTGGTGATAAGCACTTGACCTGGGCACTTGATGTCCAACAGCTGGGTCCTGATTCCAGTTTTCTGTGTCCGTTTCTCAAGTCCTGTCTTTGTGCCTTACCTCTACTGAATTCAAAGGAGCCATTTTTTATTTCACCTACTGCGTGTAGCTGGAAATGGCTCAAGCGCATTATCAATTATTGCCGTTTGATTGCTGTGCGCGTCTTGGCGTACGGGAAGATGAAGCACTGTTTAGATTGCGTATGGCCCACGTCCACTTTTTTTCTGCCGAATATGGCGCCCAATATTATCAAGACCTTTTTCTGATGTTTCTGCAAGTCTCCAACGCCACCTGTACAGACTAAACAGAAGTGGTTTACACAGATTCATCTCAAGTTTCATAGATTTCATCGGCTTATTTTAAACGGGGGTATAATTTAATTGTCTGAAAGAGGTGTTGCGCTCAAGGCTATTAAAATAATTCTTTCTTAACTGTGTGGTCTTAGTTCAAGTATTTTTTCAGGTGCGCTAAAACTTCATGCACTCCCGTTTCTTGGACTGGAGATCTCTCGTTTCACAGGGGACGATTATGTTAGAATCAGCCTGCTAGGACCCTTGCATTCACGTTACTCCTAGAGCCCATTAAGGCACGTTCATACGGCTTGGTTAACAGGGGCTTTATGTGTGGGCTGGAGAAGAAGAAGAAGAATTAGAAGAATGCTCGGTCACCCGCAGCTATTGCTTTCGCTCAATATTCGGTTCAGCAGCGTTGAACTCTTCTAATTTTTAATGCGCTTTCTGAACCGCGACAAGTAGCTTTCAACGTTTTTTTCATTATGTGTGCCTCCGAGCTTACAGTCTAAGCTAAGGTACTTTACAATCCACGAGTTTTGAAACGTGCGCCCCACTCCACTAGCGAGGAAGGTGACGAAAACAGAGAAAGCAGGTGTAGCATAACGTACAAACACGATTCCTAAACTCCTGTTTGAGCGTCCTTGGCAGGATGCGTGCGCGGGAAAATAGAGGGACGGTTGGACCAAGAAAAAAACGCGCGCACGCTTCCAATCGAAGCGTTTCCTCCCTTCCTACATAATTCATGTTGGAGAAAAATTTTGTGTACCTGTATTTGTTTATTGGAAAAGTGGAAGGAAGCAGCCACAAACGATTTCCGAAACAAAAAAAAAGAAGACAAGATAGAAAAGGAAACCAGGAGAGAAGAAAAAACTAAATATTGGCAAATATGTTTATGATGTCGCATCTAGTTTTTCGTGCCCAATGCTGCCAGCACTCCGTGCAACACTTCGTCTATACAAAGCGATTCCACCAGATTTGTCTAGGCTGTATTTACAATCTTCCTCATCATCAGTCGGACTATACCTACTACAGGGCGAAGGACTCTCCCATTGTCATCCAATTAACCCAGTCCTATGCTAGCTGCATCCACTTAACCTCTGCAAACTTCTTAACCTCATCCGCTCACCTAACTTTTTACCGGCCTCTGCTATACTTTTCTTCCATGTGAATCCAATAAGTGGTAGTTAATGGATGGTAGGTGGGACGGGTGAAAGGGGTTTAACACTGAAGGCATAAATAATTTTTTGTGAATAAAACGAGGAGAAATATATTAAAATAAAAATAATTTTAAGTTAACACTAAACATACGAAAAAAAATTATTTGTTGTTTTAATTCTGGTTAACCATAGTTGAATTGCGATAGCAACGGCGGAAGCTTCTTTTGCCTGCTACAGTATTCCCCTATAACGCCCAATCAGTGTAAGGTGCCACATTATTGGGGACCCTGAATCTCATCCTTTTAAGAGCATGACGCAACAGCGTAAGCTACCAGCCCACATATAAATGAGAATGGTTCAATGCTACTGAACCGAATGTGGAGCGAAAGCGTTAGCTGCCGGTGACCGAGCGTTCTTCTTCGCGGCTGTTCAAGGTCAAACGTGGCCCTTCCCAGGACGACACGACGGGACGAAACCTGGAACAGTATTGTTATCGCAATAAAACACGAAATATACACACACGAGTCCCGGAACCGTCAGAGTTAAAAGGATGGATAAAGCACACGAACATGTATGCTATCGGGTCCACTCTTGAGGAGAAGCTTAAGCGCCCTCGTATTTTTTTAATATTCTCGTGGACGATTACAGAACCTTGGTTCGAGAAGTCTCGACGTCGTTGGACGGAAGGCGGCCAGGAACGGCGGCAGTTCGATTCTTCGACGATCGCCAGGGATTTGTTTCAGCGGATTAGCCCAGTTCAGTTTTGCTGCCGCAAAGTCAGCACGATATAGCACTTATTAGGCAGCATCCTGCTGTCTTTCTCTTTGGCCGTCAGCGCTATTATATGTGACTGTTTACGTACGACATGTAGGGGCATTCTGCCTACACGAACAAATTATTGCTGTAAGTCGTACATCCAATAGGCGTCTGCTTATCAAATTCCACAAGCCAAACATGCCTTCTGTGAGGCGCTATACACACCATATTTATTCCATTTCAGCAGAGCATATATTCCATCATTGCAGTTGCCATTGATATGTCACACAGTGGGTAAAAACAGAAAAAAAAAATAAAACGGTTTGAGGAACAAATTGCAATGCCAAGGAAAGGTAATAAACGAGAAAGTGTGCGTAAGCAAAGAAATAAATCTACGCCGCATTTTTAGATATTGGCTAAGACGGGAGATGGAGACCGGTAATTCCATAAGTGATCGTGTCGGTGGCCTGACAGTGTTTAAGAAAGCTAGGGCATGCCCGAAAACAAGGACAAACATTGCATCCATGAAGCTCAGCTTCCGCGAAGAGGAAGTGCGGAGAAGTTTGTGCGGCTCTGCACTCGAGAAAATTGCGACTCGAGCTCTCGAGCCTCAAGAGTCCCCTCTTTCGAGCGGCTGAAAATAGAGCGCTAGCGGAACCTGCCGGCAAATTTGCATGCGCTGAGTTTGAGAGCAGAAAACCTCGAGGACAACAAAGACGACGTTTGAAATTGCCGCCGAGCGACAACGTTCGTGCGTGCATTGAAAGCGCCTGCGGGGGAAGTTATAGATGGTAAACGTTTAGCGGAGTTTAACTTTACGTAAACTAAAGAAGACGTGCGGAAGCATTGTACGGACTGATTTGGCATAGGGTTGCTCGATGGTTTAGCATTAAGCGACTGGAACAGAGTTTGGCAAAGCGTTAAATGTCTTTATTTATGGCGAAGAACTGGATCTAATTTTGTGGTCTGCTTAATCCGTGTCAAAACATACCCTCTAACTTGACTTCCAGATGGATGCGGAATGATGAACAAAATGATCTTTGTTTCCCCTTCCACCATAGTGCCAACATAGCATTACATTGTGGTAGATAAAATAACATGCGACATATACCTTAAAAAAAGGGAGTCGGACGTCGGGAATCAAAACAACTTGACTCCTTTCTACCACTTTGTGACCCTTCTATGCATAAAAGGACTCATACAAGGAATCAGTGGCTGCAACCCCGTGGCTAGGGCGTCTGACCCCTCTTTGGCCCGAAACAAGTCATTGCCAAAGACGCATGGATGATTTGATATAGCAGCTAAAACATAATCGGAAAGCAGAACCTTTCGAAGGCGCTTATAAAAATCAAAGAAAAAAAAAAACTCAGAAAAACTCGCTTCATATAGGTCTTACTTCTAACACAACGTATATATCTGATCCTTAGGCTCAACTTTTTATGAAAATTGACTCATCTAAGTTTCAATACGCCCTTTACGATTCAATACAAACAAAAATCATGTAAGAAAGGGCGCTGGTGTAGATTTAAGATGAGCTAAAATCATGTAATGACTCTAATCACTGTACGCTGCCCCATATCCCTTGCTGTAGCCTTAGCTGTATGGACGGAGGTTTTAAGTATATCGAATCTAAGCCCAATAGGAACGAAAGAATAGTGTAATCAATTATTTTCCGCTTTTTCGTGCGATCCACGTGGATGCTGATGTTCTGTATAATGCCCTGCACGTCATTTTAAAGATAGGGAAGAAAAAAAATTTGATGTCTACTTATTCAACGTGCGCTAATAACGCGCAGCACATGGGCTTTTCGGAATTAGACTTTGCTGAATATCACCACTTCGGCCGGGGTCGAGCCGCGGCCTTTGAACCTGTAGCCGAATGAAAAATCCAGCGTTTAAGGTAAAGACTAGTAAGAATGTAGTGCGTTTAAAATGCATTTCTGCATACGTTTAATTCGCTATGCAATTATGTGTTCTTCTAATGCCATAAAAAAGTTCAATAGGCACTTCAGGTCATAGCTTTATTCTTTCATATTTAGCACATACTTTAAAGTGGCTTCTATTCGCTCTTTATTGCATATAATTACTCATTACGCAATAATTACAATAATTACGCAATAATTACAACGATACCCAAGCCATAACAGACGTGGTCGTGCTGAATATGAAGCGGCAGAAGCAGCGTACACTGCGACAAAAGAAAAATAAAAGAGCACTGCAGAATCTGCATTGGAGTAATGCGAAAGAACAGATGCTCTTGTTGCTTGCTTCTGGTTGCTTCTAGTTGCTTAATTCTTTTTTGTTTACCCATTTTAGTCTTTGGCACTTTCAAATTGCGCGCCACTCCTTTCCAGTGCTCTTTTTCGGCTCTACTTCCGGCTGCGTGATGTCACATGAATTCACTTCTTGTTTACCCATTTTAGTCTTTAGTACTTTCAAATTGCGCACCAATTCCTTCCTATGCCCTTTTTTGGCTCGTCTTCAGGTTGCGTGATGTGATATCCTTCAGGTCACCTTAATGGACAGATTTAATTAACTATTCAGTATTTGATACATCTTGATGTCACCTTAATGTCACTGACTTAATTAACTATTTTAGTATTCGATATATTCAAATGTGCCACCAAGCCATTGGCTAATACACCATTTTCGCCTTTACTCTAACATTTTGTGCCTCTAATTAACTACCTAATTAACTTATTGGCCTAATTATTTTTCGCGCACAACAATACGTCACCCTCTATCTATTGGCACCACTCATTAACCTCTACCACTTCTTAATTACTCAAGACTGATGCGGACACCTTTTGCATTTTTCGCCTGTAATAAAAACCTAATTAGCTTATTGGCCTAAATATTTTTTCGGACACATTATGGTCACCCTCTATGGAAGGACACAACTCAATAACCTCTACCACTTACAACTGCTGCGGATACGATTTTGCTGACGTGGTCTGCGGACAGAAACCTGTGAATATAGCGAAGTAATGCTTTCGCATTAAAAGTAAGCATCATAGCCTAAACAATTTGAACAAGCTTTTAAGAATATAAATCGGGAATTTTAACTTTTGGACCAGTGAATGGAAACAAAGACTAAACTTGCTATAAGAGAGCGCAAAAGACATTCATGAAGCAAGGCAATTATTTTTTTTTATTTAAAAACATACTGCCAGCCTGAGTGTCAGGCTTTCAGGCAGGAGCAGGCATACAATGGTTTGCAAAACATACAATATACACAATGCATACATAGTGTCAATACACGGAGCCGTAACTACTCATCATAAATACAAGTCAACGTTAGACCAGCAAGCTATAACACAGAGTGTAAAATAGAAAAAGAATGTGAAGTGAAAAAAAAAAGTCAAAGGATATTCACGCCGACGCCACGATGTGAATACAATACAACAAATGTGTCAATATATTCAGGACAGCGCGTGACAGAATGAAGATACACTTGTGCATTGGACAAAATTAGCAGGTAAGGTATTCCACTGACGAGTCGTTCTAGGAAAGAATGATTCTTTAAAAATGTTGGTTCTAGAGGAGTATTTTTTAGGATGATAGGAACGTGTTGTGCGTGGGTTAGCGGTTCCAATATAAAGCGTCTTATCAATTCATAATTCGTCATGATAAAGCAAGTAAAAAAGCTTCATTCTTTCCCGGTAACGTCTTGATGCTAAGCTTTCCAGGTTGGCATCTAGTAAGAGTTGGGTTGTAGATGTGCGCCAGTTATATGCGTTATAAATGAATCTTACTGATTTACGTTGTACGCTTTCAAGTTTGATGATGTCGATTTGTGTGTAGGGGTCCCAAATAGCGGCAGCGTATTCCAATATCGGTCTGATGTACGTTTTGTAAGCCAAAAGTTTTATGTCGCGTGTTGATTTTCCCAGTGTTCTTCTGAGATAACCGAGCTCTTTCATTGCCTTTTTTCCAACGTATCCTACGTGTTGGTTCCATCTGAGATCGCTTGTGATTATTAATCCAAGATATTTAAAACTTGATACTGTAGCTAAGGCATGGTTTCCAAGACAATATGTAAAGTGCAATAGTTGTTTTTTACGAGTGATTGTCATAGCGACTGTTTTTTTGTTATTTATAGTCATTTGCCACGTAGGGCACCATTCTTGTATTTTGGCCAGAGATTTGTTTAAGTCTACCTGATCTTCAAAACTACGGATTTCATGGTAAATCACGCAGTCATCTGCGAAAAGTTTGATTTTCACTGGGATTTCACAAGCGATGTCGTTAATAAAAATCAAGAAGAAGAGTGGTCCGAGTACCGATATCTGAGGGATTCCTGACTCAACTAAAACAGATCTGGAGGACACATTACCAACCTTAACACTCTGATGACGAAAGGACAGATAATCTTCTATCCATGCAAGCAAGGTATCATTTTTCAGTAAAGATTTTAGCTTCAACAGTAGTTTACTATGAGATACGCGATCGAAGGCTTTTTCGAAGTCTAAAAAAATAATGTCAATCTGATTATGATTATCTAAGGCTGCAGCGAGGTCGTGAATTGTTTCAAGTAGCTGAGTTACAGTAGATAGTCCTCTACGAGAACCGTGCTGACGCTTATCAATTATGATTGTTAAGAAAAACAGAGATGTGTTTGGCAATGATATGCTCCAGGGTTTTAGCACAAGTGCACAACAGTGAAATGGGCCTAAAAAATGTGGGTAGCGACTGGTCAGAAGTTTTTCGAATAGTGATTTGGGCATACTTCCAGTCAGCTGGGAGTTCGGCGCATGTCAAAGATTTGTTAAATATGGGGGTCAGGTATTGCGCGCACCATTCAGCATACGTAATTAGAAAACAGTTCGGTATTCCATCTACACCAGAGGACTTCTTTGCGTCTAAGTTCAGTAACAGCGAAAGTACACCTTCCTCTTTAGCGTATAGATCACCAATTGCCGGGACTTATCATAGAGGTTGAAATTGGGTTTTAAGCCGTCATCGCGTGTAAAAACAGATTAAAAAGAATCGTTAAGGGCATTTGCAATTTCAGATTTGTCGGTTGTAACGACATTGTTCAAGCACATGCTTTGCAAGGATTTCCTTTTTGGTGCAATGTGGCGCCAAAACTTTCCTGGGGACGAAGACAGAAAATTTCACAGAGACACATTTTGATAATGAGCTTTCGCCTTTTTGATGCTATCTTTCAGCATTGCGCGCAGATCGCCCATTTTGATTGCGCTGGCCGCGGACGGGTGCCGCTTATGTTGCTTCCTTGCGTTTTTCAACTTTCGCCCAAGCCGAACGATTTCTTTATTATTCCAAGGGCTAGTATTGCGCACTTTCTTTCGCTGAAAGGGCACGAAGTCGTTTATGCATTTCAACACCAAATCCTTGAAAAAGCGCCATGGCTGGTCAACAGAACTCTGGCTTGAATTGCAAAGTGAAACAAAACCGGTAAATGAGCTATCCATTGCATCTAATATATCGACGTCACTTGCACGAGAAAAGACAGGAACAATTCGTTCTTGCGTTTTTTGTCGTGATAGGGTATTGACATGCATTGAAAAGCATACCATTTTATGATCCGAAATGCCTTCAAAAATATGGATTTCCGGGTTTCGACGGAGAATTGCTTTGCCGACAAGAAACAAGTCCAGTACAGATGACGAGCTGCATTGAATCTGGGTTGGTTGCTTTACCAATTGAGTTAAGTCATGAAATAAGATGAGATCAACCAGAGTTCCGCGGTTGGAGATAGAGCGCTTGGAAATTCGTTACTCCAGTCAACGGACGGCACGTTGAAATCACCAGTAAGCAGTACGCTACATGAATGGTTTCTGTACGAACACAAAAATTAATTCAAGTGCCTAAAGAACGTGTTATCGGTGCTTGGTGGTCGATAGAAGCCCCCAATCACTATGTTCATTTCTTCCAGGAATACCTTGATGATAACAGATTCTACTTCGGCAATATCTGGTAATCTTGTCACTCGCAGTGACTCTTGACATAAGACTGCTACGCCGTCACCGCGGCTGTCTCTGTCATTCCGATATATGCTGTAACTAGGCGGGCTTATTTCAGAGTCGCTAATGCTAGGGTTTAACCAAGTTTCTGTGATTACCAGTATGTGTGGTTCATGGGCAATAATGATGCTTTCCAAGTCGGCTGTTTTATTAATTACACTGCGGGCGTTAACGTTAAGGCATCGAAATGTTTTTGGTGTTTTGCTATTAGTTCATTTCGGCCGTTTCGGATCAACTACAGGAATGGTTTTGTTGTGCATGCTGTCCCATTCAAACACTTCGTCATCTATCTTAATCTTGTCATAAAGAAGCTTGACTTTGCTACCCGCCAGCCTTTGTTGAACAGCACTGTCCCAGAGGGGCTTTCTAATTAGTCTTGTTGCTAGTGAATAGTCTTCCGAGACAGAGATAGATTTTCCTTTTAGCTTGTCGCAGTTTTGCAAGACTTTTATTTTTTCGCGGTGGTCAATGAGCTTGAGTATTACAGGGCGCGATTTGTCCTCTTGTTTGCGTCCCATCCTATGAATGCGTTCAACTGACGATACATGAACGCCTAATGTGCCCTGAAACGTTTCTTCAACTATAGTTTTTGTAAGTGACTCTGTTGTTTCGTTCGTTTCCTCTTGGACACCAAACATGATAAGATTATTGCGCCTTCCTCTGTTCTCTAAGTCCGTACGTTTCTTTTGCATGTTCATGACGATTCGTTCAAGACTATCGAACTTGATTCCCAGTTCCTTAACTTTTGTTGCTGACTCCTCTAACCCTTCCAGTTTTGTTTCAATTGCATTGAGTTTTTCCTGTATGGCGTTTTGACCATTCAGAAGCTCAGTAAGCAATTGCTCAGTTGTGGGACCGGGATTAGCTTCTACATCACCGCAAACCAACAGGTCGACAGGAGAACAAAGAACACAAGTAATAAGATATTTCAAGCACGGTGGGCAAGGCAGCAGCAACAAAAACAAATTGTCATCTTTGTAGAAATCGGCAGGTAAAAGCTTACTAACCTGGATCACGAAGCAGAACGGGTTATTAAGCATGCTTTCAGCTTTGCTGCTGCCTAGCCCTAGCCCACCGACGCTGGATGGCTTCGGTGGCTGATTTATACCGCTCGTTGTGGTCACGTGAGGAGACGACGCGTTGTACGGGTCCCAAGCTGGTCTGTAGTTGATTGCGATGCTCGGTTGAGTGATAGGGCAGCGATGACCGATAGTGGATGATGAGTTCACGGTTCGGCTGACGTAGACAGGGGTTTTTTCCGGGGGAAAGCAGCCACACGCTGAAGGCCTGATTCCAAGAAGGAGCGCCGCGACCTGGATCACGAAGCAGAACGGGTTATTAAGCATGCTACCAGCTTTGTTGCTGCCCACAGAAGGCTATGAAGCTACAGCTAAGAGGACAACATGACTTTTTACAGCACACGAACAGACGGAGCCAATCGGCCCGCGTGGGCTCACGGCATGTCCGGACTCGAGTGGAGGAGGAGGTGGGGCGCTGAAGGATTGTGTGATCAAAAAGTAATAAAAATAAGAGCACGGTGCCATCTCACGTGGTGGCCAAGAAGCGGGGGGGGGGGGGGGGGGGGGAAGAATGGGGGAGCTCTTATTTGCCACTGGGTTCATGGGCTACATAGTATCCACGTAACGCTAAGCCATAGGAAGATAAACCGCATTTGCTACCTGCCCTTTCTGCCTCGTAAATGGCGCGAAAGCGTTTCGTCGGCGGAGTGTTACTCGTTGGAATATCCCCGCGGAGGTATCTTGGTGGACTGTCTGACACTGGAGTGAGCCTTCGTCTACGCACTACCAGTCACGGTGTCATCCGTATCGGCTCTTTTTCGTCGTGCGTTTGTGGCGCATGCTTCCTAGGCTGGATTAATCTACATCTGTTTACGACTTTTTATTTACCACTCTACCCTTGTGTGCATGCTTGTGTGGCTCGCACGCTTAAGGGTAGAGGGGGGAAGCCTCCGTTCGCAGGTCGAGCCAACGTATGGACAAGTAGATTTGTCTTCGTCTGGGCCCAGTCGATGACAAGTACACATGTCGAAACGTTTGCTCGACCTGCGAACTGAGGCTTCCCCCCTCTCCCATTGTTAAGTGCTTCTTCATACCGTGTAAGCCATCTTCTTCCTCTCGTTCTACCTGGATTCGCATGCTTAATGGCGATTCTGATGGAAGTTCTCCTACGCTCCCCTGTATTTCTTCGACCCTGGATATCGATGGAGTCTACAAGTACAACTTTCTGCATATCCTTACCTCGCCCTTCGCTAAGATGGAACCCTGCAAAAATTGCAAGGATGTAGCCCTGCGGATATATGCGTGCGCCATGTAAAACTCCCTCAACCACACCTCCTGCGCGGGGACTTGATTCCGCCCACATTGCCATTTTGTGAAAACTCTCTCTGTAGTCGGCCATCTTTTGAACTTTCAACCGCACGCTCCTTGTGTGCCCGCTCCTTCAGTTAATTGTGAAGGGTTGTATGGTCTGAAGTAAACTTCCTTGTAGGCAGTTTGCTAAGTACCTTGCGAGGAGTCATGAAAATTAATCAAATTTTAAGGCACGTAAAAGACTTGAGCGGAAGCCGTCTAATCTACTAATCCACTCACTTGGCTTTGGAAGACCGTCTGTTGATCAAGGTGAGTGGTCGCTTTGAGTCTACCGACACATCTTGGTTTGTTACAGAGTGAGCGCAAGCGGGAGGTACTGGAGCTACTCCGTCCCTCATGGGCTACGTCGCATGGGATTATCAAATCATATAAAACACTACTAGGCCAAAGAATTTGCATATGATTGAGAACGCAAGAGCAGGGAATTCATTAGTGCTGTAAAATCTGCAAGCAGAAAGAAACCTACACCTACGACAGGAGCAAAAATTTAGAGTGACAAATTCTCGTTACATGCCATGCTATGCGGTAGATTCTGCTTTAAAACCAATATGCTTCGTGCACAAAAAAGAGCAAATCGACGTTAATACTATTATATATATTTGGCATGGACTAAAGAACAATAGAGGGAATTTTAGAATAACTTTTTTTTAGAACACGTAATCTCCAAGAACAGGCATAAACCCCAAGTATATCCAGGAACCAAAATGTTTGTCGAAGCGACTGCGCGACCACTTAATGGCCAGGGAATTTGCTTGTAGGGGTGATGTCCTCACCACTCTTTCCTTGATTGAACTTTCTGAGATTACAATGACTTGCCATCAGTACTATGTTCCACCAAACGATGTTTTTACAGCGTATTGATTTAATACGACAAGTTATACTCAAATTATGTAGCCCCCTGTTGTAATGCCCCACGGGGCGACACAGGTAGGCAATAAGCAATAAAACTCGATAACTTAAATAGCATTCAATTAGCCCGAGGCAACTAAGATGGCTAAAACAAGAATAGGCTGCGTGAAAGCAAAAATTTGCACTTCCCCTGAGGCACAAAACGGAACGACGCGATACTCTAAAACCAAGCTTCGCAATGAAGCTTGGTTTTAGAGTATCGCTTGAAGCAATGAAATGGGTGGGTGAGGCTTGAAAGGCGCCCACGACCTATTTCGCTTCGAAGCTCAAGCACGAAAACCCATGGGGGCTTTTCCAACGCTCAATGACTTTCTGCGGAAACGACTTTTCGGCAAAACTCGCGCCCGATCGAAGCAGCCAGTTTTCAGCGTTGAGCACTCTGCCCAACGCATAACGTCGGCGGGGCAAACCCACGAACGTTTGCAGGCAACTTCAGGGGCGTAAATTTTCCAGCACGAGTGATGCAGAAGGCACGCAGAGGGCGCTTTGCCACATGCAAATTAGGCCGCGGTTTGGAGGAGCCTTGTTGCTGAAAGTTTGTAGTGGACCCGTAGCTTTCTGAACTGACTAAAGGCTCCCAGAAGTACTCGACACCATCACTTGAGACGCCTCACATTTCTGCAGAGGAACGCAACTGGCCAGAACGCACGGCTATAGGCGCCGTTATAGAATTGGGGCAAACTATGTTGTAGAAAACCGTTTTAGCCTCACGTATTGATCCACGAAAAATAACTGAAGATGAACAACGTAAACAGCCCATATCATATTAGACTTGCAGACGGCGAAATTTGAGAAGCTATTTAAGAAAAATATGTTTATATGCCAGTTTACTTGCTACAAATTTTTTCTCGATAGAGGTCGCGCTATCAAGATGCCGATGGCCTATCCTCACTCAGGTAAAAATTCAAATTTGCTATTTGCTTCTGTTTTGAATGATTGCATTTTAGAACATGGCCGATCACCACGAAATCGAACTTGACAAAATCCATTTTCTACAGAAGAAAATTATTCGTTGCATTTGTAGCGTTCCTTGCCTCTTACCGTCATTAACTGCCTACCAGAATGGCAATATAATTCCGTTCATGCTAATATCTTCCTTCCGTATGTTGCACTCGTTTTAAAATTCCTCTCCAGCTTTTAGGGACTTCAAAATATACACTGCACATTTTAACATCTGCATCAAATATAATCTACACCCGAAAGACCGATATCTCGCGCATTCCGAATTTCTCAAATATTCGTGCACTGCAAGTACGTGAATACAACTTGCCGTCAGCTCTTAACAAATACAAATTGCTAGATATTGTCAGCACGAATGACCTCAAACTGTTTTTTTTTGTTAATATTGTTACGGGGTAGTTTAGCTTGGAGCAGAGGGACACAGAAGACAAGGCTTTCAAACAACAGACTTTTTCTGCAGGCACCAGCCGACTCTTCTCGAAAGCAGTCTTCTCTCAAAAACATGAGAGTCTTCTTCTTTCCTTATGCACATATCAGTTCATGCACCGCCAAATTTAACACTACCCCGACGGCTGAAAAGCACCGTCCCGGTGCGTCATCATCATCATCCTCAGCCTGACTATACCCACTGCAGGGCGAAGGCCTCTCCCATATTTCTCCACTTAACCCGGTTCTGTGCTAGCTGCATCCACTTGACCCCTGCGAACTTCTTAATCTCATCCGCCCACCTAACTTTCTGCCGCCCCCTCCTACGCTTTCCTTCCCTTGGAATCCAGTTTGTTACCCTAAGCGACCATCGGTTATCCCCTCTTCGCACCACATGTCCTGCCCATGCCCATTTCTACTTCTTGATTTCCACTAGAATGTGAGTAACTTGAGTTATTTCTCTGACCCACACTGAACGCTTCCTATCTCTTATGTTGCCCCTAACATTTTTTGTTCCATAGCCCTCTGGGTTGTCCTCAACTTAAGTAGAACTCTCTTGGTTAGCCTCCATGTTTCAGCCCCATAGGTGAGTACAGGTAAGATGCAACTGTTGTATACTTTCCCCTTGAGCGATACCGGTAAGCTGCTAGTCATAATCTGCGAGTGCTTGCCAAATGCGCTCCATCCCAATCTTATTCTTCTTGTTATTTCCTTTTCATGGTCTGAATCTGCGGTTACTACCTGTCCTAAGTAGACATATTCGCCTACTACTTCTAGTACTTCGCTACCTAATGTAAACTGCTGCTCCTTCCCGAGGCTGTTGAACATTACCTTAGTCTTCGCATATTGATTTTGAAGCCTACCTTTCTACTTTTTCTGTCTAGGTCATCAATCAATATTTGCAGTTCATCCCCCGAGTTGCTTAGCAAGGCAATGCCATCAGCAAATCGCAGATTACTGAGGTAGTCTCCATCTACACTTATCCCTAGCTGCTCTCATTCCAAGTCTCTGAATACTTCTTCTAAGCGAGCACTAGCGTACTAGCGTCCAAACCAGGGTCCGTGTAGTACGGCTTGAGGCGTGCAACATGGACCGTCTCGGTGCGTGGTGTAGAGGTATCCGTTGCGGGGTGCAAGGGTGCAATTTCGTATGTCACTGGAGTCACTTGCCGTAAAATGCGATAGGGTCCTGTATAACAGGGCAAATGTTTTTCCGAGAGACCAACGCGGCGAGCTGGGATCCAAAGTAGCACTAGAAAGCTGCAAGAATACTGGGTTTTTCGATGACAGGAATCATAGAGACGTTTCTGGGAGTGCTGGGAGGCTGCGAGTCGGTTGCGAGCAACAACGGGCTATGGCGTCACGAGCATATGAGCTGGCAGTGGCGACAGAAGGAAGCAGAGGTTCACGGCCGTATAGAAGATAGAGTGGGGAGTAGCCAGTAGTGTCGTGACGCGACGAATTGTATGCAAATGTCACAAATGGCAGCGTTATCTCCCAGTCGCGGTGGTGATCAGAAACGAACATTGCCTTACCATTCCAGCACCTGACTGCTTATCGCCAGCTGTTCTTCATTTGCAAAGCTGGTACGAAACACTCCTTTAGTTTTCTGCACATACTGTTCGATCGACCGACCTACTTTTCCTGTGTAGGTCACTGCTCATTCTTCGAAATTCGTACCCAGAATTAGCGAGGCGTACGTATCACCAAAGAATCGCCGCTAATTCCTTTCATCAGCAGCGCGCACATCATTCTTGGAGTGCGTTGCCTTGAAAAATACCGCACCCCTGTTTGAAATGACGCCGGAAGCGGCATCGTTCCACGAACGAGTACATGCTCATGGTAATGTTCTTAAGAAATACAAGAAAAGAAAAGAAAGAAATTAGTTGTGCTGTAGCTCTTGTTAACGCTAGTTGAATTGTGAAAGCATCG
Source organism: Amblyomma maculatum (assembly GCA_023969395.1). Lineage (NCBI taxonomy): Eukaryota > Metazoa > Arthropoda > Arachnida > Ixodida > Ixodidae > Amblyomma > Amblyomma maculatum. The sequence goes on from JAJIZL010021696.1 coordinate 162,486, forward strand.
GCAGAAGCTTCTTTTAACTGCTACATTAGTCCCCTATCAGGCCCTATCACTGTGAGGTGCTACATTATTGGGGACACTTAAGCTCCTCCCTTAAGGGTGTGAAGCGAGAGCGTAAGCTACCAACTCACATATAAGGTCACGCTTCAACCAAGCCGTATGAACGTGCCTGAGTGTCGTAGGTGTAGCCAGAATGCAAACGGTTCTGACAGGCTGATTCGGACATGACCCTCCCATATGAAAGGAGCGACACGAGTTGGCAGGTCCTGCCTGTGGCATAGAGGTAACGTGAATTAAAGTGTCATAGTAAGCTGAATTGCACCGAGGCGAAGCTCTCTTATATCCGCGAAGGGTCACCTCCTCTCCTCTGCCCGCGAAGCACACATACCCCCGCGCAACCGCCGCGGAGCGAGCGCAAGGGCGAGAGACGAGAGAGCGAGCGAGCGACATCGCGTTGCAACGGCGTTTCCATGGCGGCATGCGCTCCATCTGATAAGCGCGGCGATGGCTCAAATTCAGGCGGCGCGTGGCGGGACAAGCCACGGGCTACCGGGAAGAACGGTTCCAAGGTCAATGTACAACTGGTCGCGCAACTTGGAAGAAAACGCGTGCAGCTGCCTACTGCCAGCGGCATCAACTCGATGATGAGGGCTCCTGCGAACTGTGAGGCAAATTACTAGCGCACGGAAAATAAGATCTGCCAGAACTCCAAAGAACTAGAAAGTAAACATAATATTCTCACTCAGGAATGAATGCAGTTTTTGTTTCTTGCGTAAGAAAAAACGTGTCACATTTTTAATAATATTTTAACTTGTTTCTAACGGCCTCTCTCGGCCACTTATTATCCGCTGCGTAGTTGCCCAAAGCTCAGACATGGCGGCTTTTTTCATCCGCGGGGTGGGTGCGTCATCGGCCCCGGTTCAACGTTCATCGTTGCGCGCTGCGTACAGAGTGGGATATCTGTAACAAACAGTCAGTATTTTATTATGCTGGTTGTGGTAGAGCTTTACAGCAAGGCGAAGACTGTGTGTGCTCGATGAGAAACTGATTGCCGCTGCATGTGCGCATTTCCGGACGATGGGACAATGCTGCGTCACAGCTCGGCGGTTCGGCTCGGCCTCCCAGGCATGTCGCAAAAGTGGTGGCTTAATTGTTTTACGGATACACGTCTGCATGAGCGGCGTATCGCTGCATGTTTTAATTGAACGGTGAAGGTGAGATTTTATTGCCCCCAAGATGCGTGTCGCATTGCTCAAAGCCTTCCGTTCCGCTCCCTTTGCTGCGTGTTTTGCTTACTGCGTCGTATTACCGCACCAACGTTCGCTGAACGTGCTTTAGCTGTTATTACAGTAATGTTCCTATTGTCAATGGGATCTTTCTCATGAACATGTTAAATGCTTAAGTTGCAAATTTGTAACCTCACATTGACTCCTCTCAGTGGCAAATGAAGCGCGAGTAAAATAATGGAATCATGAACAGGGCGAGATTTATTGGAGAAAAGCTATATCGTAGATATTTTGACTTCTCAGCCGCATTAACTTCTAAATACTAGTAATCCCAATTTGAATTGCTTACCTAAGCTCTTACAGGTTAGCGTTCTAGCGCTAGCGTTAGTTATTCCGTTCGTTTGTTTTTGTTGTTCTTTGACACTGATATGTACTTTGTTAGCAAGATTTTTTACCCTTTTATAATCTCACCGCGTCTCGTTAGGAGACCTACGCTGAGGTTATTTTGTTATCACGAGGATTTCATGAAGACCGTGACGAATGAGCGGTGGTCGCTTTCCTACACTTAAAGATTTCATTGTCGTGAATCATCCATGTAAGTAATCGTGAATTAATAAATCCTGGCTTTCTATGCAGCACAGCTTCACTCATTTATGCCCTTAGTGAATTGCCTCAAGCCATGTGGTTCTATCCATGTGCTTGCCGAAGGCCCAGAATGCGTTTACATGACGCGCGACGAAAGACTAGGCTAACGACGACGGAGGCAGAACGATGCTATGATAAGGTGGTTAAAGATGCCGTAACATTTCAGTTAACGTAAAACTTGACTGTAGAAATCCATGTCAAGTTGGCTGAACAGTTACGGTGTCCATTTTTCTGCCTTATCTGAGCATCGTTCTGCCTCCGTCGTCGTTTGCCTTGTTTTTCGTTTACAAGTAAAAAGACGATCAAATTCCCCGCCAAAATCACGTCGCTGTGACGTCACAAGCAACGTCACGTGTTTGTTGTGCCTCACAGTTCGCAGGGGGCGCTGGGAAACTAAAGCCTCGCTCAGAGTCGACACGCAGGCTTCTATGGGAGTTACGCTACCATTTGTTCTTCTACCATGACGGTTCTACCTAGCGTAGCATTGCTTGCGCCATAAAAGAACAGCATTATCTTTATTCAGTTGTTCGAATAATGAAACAAAGTTATAAATTCTGAAGCAGTACAATAACACTATAACACAGTTCAGAAAGGAACATATGTGACACATTGAAGTCAAAAAGATGTCAAAGACAAACAATGTGCATTGTTCGCTCCATGTAGTTTCTTACTCTTACCTGAAAGAAGAAGAAGCCGACGGGAGCGGACGCACTTCGATTGGGCTCGGCTAACAAGAAAGGAAATTGTGTGGAAAATCCAACAAATCCTGGAAAGTTTGTTTCGAGGACCTTCCTGAAGTCATCCGGAATTCACCGAGGCCTTTCTCAAACCCGTGAGTGTTTTATTGGACATCGAAATGGGCTTTTAAAGCTCCTCGGCGGCGGCCATGCTAGGCGATGCGAGGCCTAGTAATGCCGACCCAGAGCGCATGGATACCTTAGACCAAGGCGAAGCGGATATAGTGGTCTGTGTTCAACAACCGCTAACCCAGCTCACTCTGCTAAACTTCAGGGAATGGAATTAGACGTCCAAATCCAAACTTCTAAGGACATGGAAGAGGGTCGTGCCTGGACGCCAGATGACCTTTACTCCAACTGGCACGTAAACATATGCAAGAAGAATCGCCAAAGGTTAGCAAGAGGCGAACAAGTCGTGATCGCAGGAAAGATCTATGCTCCCCCGACGCACTTGCTGCAGACCGTCGTGAAACCGAAGAAAACGATAACATCGCCAGTACAGCCGGCTATGGATCAAACAACGTCTCAGATGAGGAGGAAATTACCACCCCTTCCTAAAACTGGCTATAAGGTGATAATAAGACCCAATAAAGGCATGGAAGTCAGAACATTCGTTCCTACCCAGTTCTCAAGAGCCATCGTGGCTGCCTGCAACAACCAGGCATTGTGCGACTTCTCCAAATTTATTGTGAGACCCCGCACAGGATCGAACATCATCCTAGTCAGCACTCCTTACGACGAAACTGCGGACGCCATACGGCACATCAAAAGTCTGACCTTGGAAAACAAGGCTTACGAAGTCAACGTCTACCTGGCGGCGCCTGAGGACGTCATCAGAGCAGTTATTCATGGAGTGGATGCAAACACATCGTCAGAGGAGCTTCTATCAAACATCCGACTACGCACACAAGGGGTCGAGATCGTTCAAGCACGAATGTTGGGAAAGTCTCGCACGGCAGTGCTAACATTCATAGGCCCCATTCTCCCCCGCTACGTCATCTATTACGTGGGAGAGACGGCATGTTACCCATATCGACCAACCCAACAGATCTGCCAAGACTGTCTCAAGGCAGGCCACAGAGCGGATGTCTGCCCAACACCCAACGCCAAAGTATGTCGGAACTGCGGCCTTCATGAACCAGAGGAAAACCACACCTGTGAAGCCAAGTGCGTGGCCTGCCAGGGAAACCGCCCAACGGGAGACAAGGCCTGCAAGCAGCGCCTCAGGGCACATATTGGACGTTACAACAACAAAGCTAAACAAAGCAATAACAATCAGCAACAGAAGCCCCCCAAGCAGCACGTCAGCCGGAGAGATCAGCAGATCAAGCCGATGGAGCGCCGCTGGTTTTCATCGGAGGAAGAAGAACAGCAGCTGGCAGAGAAACAGAGACCCCAGTCCCGATCAAGATCCAAGGGACGGGACTTCACAGCCTACTATTCCCATCAGAAGACACAAGAGATTAGGCCCAACCAGCAGGGACCACCAGAAGCGATAGAGGCGATGCCAGACAAGCTAGAGCACGACACCAAAAGGGTAAGCTGGGCTCAGGTTGCCTCTCCCACTGCTCTAAACGGGCATGGTCCATGCCAGGATTGCACTAGGCTCGAAGAGCAAAATAGACAACTGAAAATCAAACAGAACAACAGAAACGCCTTACTAAGGTAGAACAACAACTACAACTCCTACAAATGGGTCAGAAGCAAACTGCCCCCCAACCCTCATCAATAGTAACGGTACAGCCACAACCGGTACAAAATGCTGCAAACACCTCCGCATCTCAAACTAAACAGGCGAGTGTACTCCAAACGCAACGGCAGAAACCGCTTCGACAAACTATCGGACTTCACACTCAAGAAAACGCACCAAGCATTCTTACTCAAATGCATCAAATGATTAATCAAATGCAGCAGACCATGACACAACTAACCAAACAACTCCAAGACCAACAAATTGCCACGCAAACTCAATTTGCGGCAGTTCAAGAAGAATTCAATTCGAAAATCCAAATAATAACTCAGGGGATGCGAAAACGCACGGGAATCCCCGATGACCCTCGACTAAAACCCCACCGAAGGTCCGCTGGCATGACAGATCTCAGCGACTGCAAGTCAGTGGCGAGCAACGCTGATGGCTACCTCCCCTAACCGGCAACCAAACCACCTAGAGCTCTGGCAGTGGAACTGTCGCTCCTTCAAGAGGAAACGCAGCTACCTGCTGATGTTTATTCTAAATCAACCGATACCTCCGGACGTCATCTTTCTCCAAGAAACAGGATGCACAACATACCTCAAAGGATACCTCACATACACCCATGACACGGCACCTAAAATAGCTACACTAGTGGCCCCCACACTAACAGTCATACCGCACGACCTTCCCTTCAGTGAAATTAATCAAGTTCTCATCGAGGTCATCTCTCAAAAAAGAAGAAAGCAGAGTGTGTTTGTCCTAAACCTTTACAGTCCTCCAAGCAACACGCAGGAAGATTTCAAGCCACTTTTACTGGAATGCACACGCATAGCGGGAACGAACCCCCTTATTTATTATTATGGGGGACCTAAACGCTGTACATACGGCATGGGGCTACCACAAGGACACCCCGGAGGAACCAAGTTGTTGGAAGCGGCTGAGCAGCTGGATCTCTGTCTTATGACGGACACCATGTCCCCCATTAGAATAGGAAACAGTGTAAGCAGGGACACCTGCCCAGACCTAGCTTTCACCAAAAACATAAGACATTGCACCTGGACCAATCTAGAAGAAACACTCGGCAGCGATCACAAAATCCTTAGCTTATCCCTAATGACAACCCGTATGAAAAGGAACATTGGCTCTACTAAAATAACGGACTGGGATAAGTTCAGACAAATTAGACCGCCACACGACGGCATCACAACAATTGCAGATTGGGTTCAAATCCTAAAGGATGCTCATGCAAAAACGACCCAGACCATCAACACAACGACAAAAACCCCAGAAGTAGACAGACATCTCCTACAATTATGGGAAGCCCGAAACAGTCTATTAAAACGGTGGAAAATGCAAAAATTAAATAGAAAACTTAAAATTAAGATAGCACAGGTTACGGCTGAAGCACAAGAGTATGCTAGAAAGCTCGCCAAGCAAAACTGGGCAGATTTCTGCAATTCGCTGAAAGGTACCCTAAGCACGGCAAAAGTAGGGTCAATATTAAGAAGCATGATAGACCCCTCAAAAACCAAAACGGTCACAAGAAGAACCCTCCACACCATAGCCCATAAATACCCGGGCACAGATGCAGAGTTGATCACATCCATGCACAACAAATACATAGGAGACCCTACTCCGGCTTGCCAAACTTCATATGCGGGTCAACCAAACCCCTCCCTTGACTCCCCCATAACACTGGCGGAGGTCTACTCAGCCGCCCTTACATTTACAAGAAACACTACCCCTGGAGGAGACAAAGTCACCTACGCCATGATTAGAAGCTTAAGCACCGAACGTCTGCAAGACCTAACGAAGTACATCAACGAAGAACTGTGGGAGAAGGGACAGGTCCCATCAGCTTGGAGACACGCGGATATCATCACCATACCAAAGGCTGGAAAGCCACCGGCTGTGGAGAGTCTCCGTCCTATCTCCCTCACTTCTTTCCTGGGAAAACTCTATGAAAAAGTAGTCCACCTCGGGCTCCAAAATTACATCGACGAAAACAACATCTTTCCTTCCTGCATGCTGGGCTTCCGCAGGGGACTCTGCATGCAAGATGCTTTCCTCCGGATTAGGGAAGAAGTCATCAACACCATACCCCGAAAAGGCGAAAATTTCATTCTGGCTCTAGATCTCAAAGGAGCATTCGACAACATTGGCCACAAAACCATATTGCACGAATTAAACAATATCAACTACGGGGAGAAAATCTTCAAATACGTGAAGGCTTTCCTCTCAGATCGCACATCCACCATAGGAATTGGAGAGATCCGATCACCAAAAGTACCCATGCCGAACAAAGGTACACCGCAGGGTTCTATAATCTCTCCAATGCTATTTAACATAGCAATGATAAATTTAGCAAAAAAAACTGTTGACGCGCAATGATATTGGCTTCACTTTATACGCGGACGACATCACCATCTGGGCTACTCAGGGAACCTTGGCGCAAAAAGAAGGAGCTCTGCAAGCAGCTATAGACCTAGTCGAGGAATTTGCCGGGGAGAGCGGTCTTCAATGCTCCCCAGAAAAATCCGAACTTATCAGGCTACACACAAGAAATTACAAGTCCCCAAGAGAAATTCAGCTCTCTCTCTCTAGAAGACCAGACAATTCAAGAGAAGGACAAGGTCAGAGTTTTGGGGCTGTGGTTGCAAAGCAATTTGAGAGTGGATTATACAATCAAAACACTCAAAACCACAGTCAACCAAATTTCCAGAATGATTAGAAGGGTGACCTGGCACCGGAAAGGGATGAGGGAGGAGGACACCCTCCGCCTTGTACAAGCCCTAGTTGTTAGCAGGATTACCTACGGGCTCCCATATCACGAAATTAGAATCACCGATAAAAGGGCCATTGACACTATCATAAGAGGAGCCTATAAAACGGCCCTAAACCTCCCGCTAAGAACATCAACGGAACGTCTTTGGGCACTCGGAGTGCACAACAACTTCGAGGAGCTCAAGGAGGCGGTTCTAGAGAGTCAGAAACAACGCCTAACAACAACGCAGGCGGGTAGCGAAATCCTGTCAAAACTAGGGCTATGGCAGGCACTAAGAACTTCTGAGATCAAATCACAAATTCCGACATCCACAAGAAACAACATCTATGTGAACTCGATACCCAAGTACATGCACCATGAGTTACAGAAGGGTCGAAGGAAAGCCAGAGTCAAATCATTGGAAAAACAATTGCCTAAAGACACGGAAGTTGTCTACGTGGACATAGGGGCTTACGGCGAGCCTGGCAAGTTCACAATAGCTGCAGTTGACCACCAGAAGAGGCCAATTATTCAGGCTTCAATCTATGCCAAGGATCCTGCGGCGGAATCACTGGCAATAGCCGTCACCATAAAAACTCAAGACCGCCAAAAGAAGTCATCACACGTAGTGACGGACTCCCAACCAGCCTGCAGGGACTACCTGGCCGGAAAACCTCACAGAAGAGCGTGTGCAATATTACGTTCCATCTCCCAGACGCACACAATTACATGGACACCTGGACACGAAGGCCTAGAAGGAAATGAGGTAGCGAATGATCTAGCCCGAGCTCTCACAAACCGGGCGGATCCCCATTCCTACCCCACCCCTCTCCTAGGACCCTACGGCGACAGGCTGGAACACCTACGGTTAGCAAGAATTTTCTCACCACCACACAAACAACTTCCTTCCTCGGACGCTATAGACTGGAGAAAAATACAAACACATTCCATAATCTTCACATTTTAAATAAGATAAGCCCAACAAAATACACGAGTTACTGTCCTTGGTGCGGTGCAAGCCCCACACTCTATCACATCTCTTGGGAATGCCAGGACAAACCTGACCCAACGTTACTAGTGCCATGCCCGACACGCGAGCAGTGGGAGGCGGCCCTGACCAGCGACAACCTGGACCAGCAAGCCTGGATTATCCAGCTAGTCCGCAAGTCAGCTGCTGCCAGCGGAGCCCTGGACTAGGGGCACCGACCACCCAGCTCCTGCAATTCTTACTGATTATTATGCTCATTAAAAGTTTCCTCTCTCTCTCTCTCTCTCTCTCTCTCTCTCTTACTCTTACCTAGAGGGAAAGCTGTGCTTCCATCTATGGGAGTTTACATGAAACCCGGCCCTATGGGCGTCCAAAGCATCATGAGCCGGAGAATTATCAAGTGCAGAACTACAACTTCTCGCCGAAAATAATGCAAAGAAAAACGTTGTTGTACGGTAAAAAATGTCTTATCATTCAATATTGGGACTATAAATTGCAAAAAGAGCGAAACACCATGTAAGTGTGAAATTTGCCCAACATAAGCGATGGCTCTTTCTCCTATTGGGTAAGCTTTGAGCAGCACAGATACCAATATTTCGCGCTTAAGAGGCATATTTTGAGAGCAAAAAAACTTTTTTGGAAATATTTATGGTAGCGCAATCACCTAATGAAGTTTTTAGTGGAATTTTGGGAAATAGAAACCTTTTATTGACGACGTCTGCTGTTTAGCCTTCGCTACTATGGCTTTTGCGCTCTATGTACGCACCTCGATATGATGATGATGAAAGAGAGACATTATAGTAACGCCACTCCGTGCGCCCGAGAAAAACCTGCTGCCCCGCATCAAGTAGGGCACCGGCCCAGAATCCTTAGCGCACCCATGGTGGCTGCAGTGCAGCGCCCTCAGCTTTCCCTCTAGTTAAGAGTGTAAGAAACTCTATGGTTCGCCCCGAAGACCATTACACAGACAACATCGATGCATTTAGCTGGCCGCCACCAACCTTGACATAGCATTGGCGTTGGCATTTTGAGGGCCCCTTTTATGTTCGATCGTAAGATTGAACCTTCGGAGAACGAGAGCCCAGTAGATTAGCTTGGCACTATGCGGGCTGGTAAGCGTAAGGTACTTGAGGGGATTGTGGTCCGTTACCACACGCACCTGTGCACCAAATAGCCAAGCCTCGAGCTTACCGAGTGCCCATATGATCGCGTAGGCTTTCTTCTCGATTGTGGCCCACCAAGTCTTGGCCGGACTGAGATTCTTGCTTAGAAATGCGATCAGGCGTTCGTTCCCCTCCTCGTCGCACTGTGCGAGACATGCTCCTACGGCGTAGTCGGAGGCATCGGCGGATAGTATAAACTCCTTACTAGGATCTGGTGCGTTGAATTATTCGGGCCAACCTCTCTGCCTTTTCCTTTCAATAAATCCATCTATCTATCTGGTGCGTACAGCGATGTCGCGCTCCACACACTCTTCAATGTCCTCGAACGCCCGTCGCTGTCCCAAGGTAGCCGATGAGGGGTCCGCCTTTTTGTCAGGTTAGTCAACGGGAGTACAATATGCGAGTAGTCAGGGACATACTGTCTATAGCAGTTCGCCAACCCGAGGAAACTCCTTAGCTGCCGCTTCGTCTGGGGCGGGGGAATCTTCTCAATAGCGCTGACCTTTGTAGGCTTCGCGCTTTGCTTACCCGATCCTACTATGTGACCAAGAAACTATACCTCCACTCTAGCGAATCGGCACTTAGCTGCATTCACAGTGCTATGGAACAGCTGCTATGGAACTTAGAACATTGTCGATGTGCCTCACATGATCGTCCCACGTCTCAAAGAATATAGCCAGATAATCAATGCAAGCGAAGGAATACTCTCTGTGTGGTGCTAATACCTCGTTAATGATTCGCTGGAACGTGAAGCTAGCGTTCCTGAGCCCGAAAATCATCATTTTCCCGACCGGCGTCACGAACGCCATCATAAAGAAAATTATAGGGTCATTGACCAAGTCAAAGTTTAATAAAAACGAAATGACGTTTCGGAAGCCCTACGGCTTCCTTGTTCACAATGGGGAAACCAGACATACAGCATGCGTTTATAGCTTCTTTAAAATGCATCGTAATGATCTAGCATAATCAGATGGTAGATTCCCCTGCGTCCGATTGAGCGTGCCATGAGTGGTCTGAATCATCAAAGACTCTAGATACAATCGTCTAGCAGCGATCCGTTCTCTGGCAAGCACACGTGCCCCGTCCCAACTGATGGCGTGTCCAGTTTCTTGCACATGTTCGACCAGAGCGTTAGTAGCACTGCGTCCTTTCGCCACATCATTGCAAAGCAAACCAGACGCTGTTTCGTCGAACTCTTGATTACATTAGAACGCCATCAATGCTTGAGACTGCTCATCTAAAGGTATTTGCCAATATCCCCTCAGCATGTCAATGAGGGTGATATAACGCGCCTTTGCCACCAGAAACAAAAGGTCCGAAGGTATATAAGGTATGTTCATGGGAAATGCGTCCGGTTCCGTAATACTGTTGAGCCTGCGATAGTCGCAGCAGAGCCTTATGCCGCCGTCCTTCTTAGATACACAGATTATGGGATGAGCATGGGTGCTCTCTACCGGGACAGACTCCACTCACACAGTTCGCTAATCTGCCTTTTCACTTCCTTCCGAAACACCATTGGTACCTTGTACGCATGTCCGGCTACCACTTGAGATCTTGCCTTCAGCCTTATTCTGTGCATGCCAGCGGTGCACTTGCCCGGTTTACTGTCAAATACTTGTCCATGCTTAGCGAGCAACGCGGTCAGCTCTCCCCGTTGCAATTGGGTAAGGTGGCTCAAAGCTTCGGCCGACACGCTACTTCCTTAGTCAGGTGGTGTTGGGAATGTGGGCACATCGCCGAAGTCACTGTCTCCTTTGAAAACTATGCCTACCAAATTAACCCGTGCGTGGTAAGCTCGAAGTTTGTCGGCGTGCACAGCTCGACGGGCGCCGCCTTCCAACTCGTTTAGGGAATTGTAGGGCCGCAACCTTTGTATAACTTTGACCGGTCCTATCCACTTTCCCATCAATTTGCCTTGGCCTTCCTTCTCCAGCCACAACACTTCGTCCCTTTCGCGAACTGTTTATCTGTCGCGCGGAGATTGTAGCGACTCGCGTACTTTCTGTGAGCATCTGTGCAATTACCTTCAGCTCTTGCATGTGCCTCAATTAACCGTTTGCGCAGCTCCGAAGGATATTCCTCGGCTGGAATTGTTAGAGAGTCCGGGACGGACCAGTCCCCACTCCACGACTTCTGCAAGATGGAAAGGGGCCCCACTGGCACCCTCCCGTACATCAGCTCAAACGGAGAGCGGCCCGTCGTTTTGTTAGGTACCGCTCTGTATGCCCACAGCAGAAACGGGACAAGTCTGATGGATTTGAAGGTACCGTTCCAGGGCTCAACCAGTCCATTGCTTGGCGGGTGGTCGGGCGTGGAGAACCTTGGGCATGCTCCAAGCCTGGACAGAATCTCTGTAGTTAACTGAGTCGTGAAATTTGTGCCTTGATCACAGCACACCGTTTCCGGTATACCCATGCGTTCAAAGATCTGTAGCAACGCCTCGCACGTTGCCTTCGCTGTCAGAGCGCGTAAGCATACGACCTCTGGCGGCCGAGTGTTAAAATCAACTACGCACAACGCGTAACGGTGCCCTCGCGCAGACTGTGGTTCAATTGGCCTTATGCAATCGACGTTGACGACTTAAAACGGGTTGTCTGGTCTAGAGAGGGGTGTGATCGGCCCATGATCGAGAGTGCGGGCAGGGGCCTTTACCTGACATGAATGGCACGTACGGCAGTGTTTCGTGACATCTATGGCTAAGCCGGGCCAGTAAAACGACCCCTTTATTCTCCGGAGTGTTTTACGTTCGCCCAGGTGCCCTGCCCGCGCCGAATCATGAGCCAACCTTAAAACCTCCGAGCGCCGTTCCGAAGGTAGGAGCAATTGACAACACACGTGTCCGGTAACTGGCTCTCGATAGAAGAGCAGCACGTCCCGTATAAGCATGCTATGCGAGCCTTCTTTAGCCTGTGCCCATGCTTCGTTTAGCGATTCGTCGGCAAGCTGAGCGTTCCGGAGCAGCTGCCTTGCCATCTGGTTAGTTTCGGTTTGGCTGGAAGCAGGCTCAGCACCGACGACGCACGCCACAGCATCCGCGTTAGTGTGTCTCGCATCCAGCCCATCTGGTTCATCTGTGTCTGATTCCAGAGTTACTAACTCATCAGCTTGAGTTATTGCTCTCTCCTCGAGAAGCTCATTGTAGTCATTTGGCGTAATTAGTGCATCTACGCCAGCAACTAGCTCATCAGTAAGCGCACACAGCACTCCTCGTTCAGACAGGTTGAACGACTCTAGGGGAGCACCCTCCGTTATCTTTATAGGCACGTAAGCCAACTCGGCAACTACCTGACTCCCAAACGTTCCTGTCAGTTTCAGCGTTGACCCCGCGCCTTCATACTCGCGGCAAAGTGACTTACGAAGGACTGTCACATCGGCACCCGAATCAACCAAGGCTCTGAGCTGCTGACCCGTGCTCTCTATTGAGACAATCCGTTTGTCGCCTGCTTCGTTCTGTCGCCTGACGCTCCCTGTCGCCATCTCCTTGCTAACTGGAATTTCCACTCGAGCAACAACCTGCCTCTCATCTCTGCGACTGCTGCTTCCATCTTTTGTTGAGGCGGTTTCATTTCTCGGGAATTCTCTTGCAAAGTAGTCACTCTCGTGACACTTATAGCACTGTCGCCCGGGACGCCTCTCAGCCATGCTGCCTCCCAATTGACATGACGTAGCGGATCGCTTCTCGGTATGGTGGTTTGCCGTTGCGGACGCAGCTAGTCCTACCGCTGACCTACAACTCCGACTCTTTTCGAAGTTCTCTGCGAGCTCTTCAAGGTAACTAAGTTTGAGGAAGCCTCTTTTCTCATTCAAGGCAACGTGTGCTCTTGCATGGCGCTTAAGCATTCCTTGATTCGGTCTGTCATGGTCAGCTGTTTGAGCTCCTCGATAGTGCGGACTTTACAGCTGTCTAGGTAGTAGTCGAGATAATTCTCCAGTGGTACGGGGAACTGCTCCCAGGTTTCTCCTGTCGCTTTGCTGCTTGACGAGAATAATCTCTTGCTTTCTGCGCCTGACTAGTCGCAGTCCGTGAAGAATTTCGTCTTCTAAAGAAGCGAAGTTTCTCGTCTTGTCTGCTGATAACCGTACGAGGAGCCCTCGCGCCCTTTTGCTCAGCCTCGGTAAAACCAGTTCGGCCCACCACTAGGTCGAGACGTCGTACGAGCCTAAGGTCGCCTCCACCTCCTCAAACCCTCCAGGCACTAATTGGTCTTGATTCGGCATAGGTGCCAGGACGCCTTTCAATAGGCTCGCATATTTTAGCCTTCTATCTTCATCTGTTCCAGCATCCGCTGCGAAGGGGCTGTCGCTATCGCTAAGCTTCGCGCTCTGTCCATACGCCATCAGAATCATTTTTTGATCGTCTTTCTGGGCCTCTACAATCTTTAGTTGCTATTGCAGTAGTGCCAACTGCTCTCACGTAGCCTCCAGTGGGGAGTCTACCTGGTCTTCGTTTGCCATGCCGGTGGCTGCCAACTCTTCACTCTGATCCCCCGCTGCCATTTTTCCTCCTTCCTTAGCGCAATCGCTCCTCAAAACCCAGGGCTTTGGAATTGCATGCGCCCGCAGATGCAAAAGTCGTACTCGCCTGAATGCCGCTGGTGTCCCTTGGGGTGCGTCCCCGTTTGCCGGATTCAAGAAACTGGGAGCGTCTTCACGAATTGGCTTTCCAAGCGGTTATCACTGTCAGGTGTCGACGTTGACGAGGCTCGTAGTGTCGCCGTCGCCGTTCCCGTAGACTCCAGTTCTGCCACAGCAGATCCTGTCCAACTGCGCCAGTTATGTTTCGAAGCCGCTGTTCACGCTGTCACCCGCCGTGCTCGTTCAGAGGGCGACGGTCTGTTCAGCTGCTGGCATTCGAAAGGTTTCTCCTCTCACCCGCCGTGTTCGGTTGCGCTGACCGGCGGTCTGTTGAGGTGTGCCTGCTGAGCACCTTGGAGAACTACTCGGAGTCGAACCAAGTTTACAACATATTTATTGCAACTGGTCTCTTTCCCCCCAAAGTCACCCCTGACACCTCGTTAAATAGGATCGCTAAACAAAGACCATAATGCTAAGCCAATAGAGATGAAGTAAACTCTCTGGGTGGGACCAATAGGCTCCAGCATAGTTCCTCCTCACCCCGTAGTACTGTGCGCACAACATCACGCGTGCACATTCCATGGAGTTCAAATCCGCAGCCGTCGTCACATGCGCCCGTGCCGGACAGCCCGAGTCCCGTGGGAATGAGAGCCCAGCACACACACTGTCACGAAATCGACGCACATTTTTATCAAGCCGGCGCGGCGCGAGGCCCGTGCGGCTCCTCATCGAAATTTCCACAAGGTTAGAGAGAAGCCTCCTTCCCCGCGCGAGAGAGCGCGTAGCTTTGTACGCGTCACCGTCGCCTTCTTTCTCATCACCCGGCGATGAGGGTGACTCATCAGTCCGGAAAATGTCAGCTGTCTTCAGAACCTTCGGCGGGTCGTGACCAATGACGACGCGCGGCTCGATGGGAGGAAAAGGGAAAGCTCTAACTAGTGAAGCTAAGTATGTGTGCGCGCTAGCCTTGGCGCGTGTTAACAGGCAGATGCGGTGCACCCTATTTATTGAGGCCGCGCCGCTTGTGGAGTCAGTCAGTCAGTCAGTGGTTGCGGCGTGTTCGCAAGTGTTTCGGCTGGAATCCCGGGGATCACCCGCTGCTGGCAAGGCCACGGACCTGCGAGAGAGCGGCGCTCGTCTTGTATGGCGGCCACATCGTGACTCTCGAGGCGTCGGACTGCAACAGTGCCCGGTGAACAATTTGGTGTTTGTTTATGGGACTCTCGTGTATTATTTTGTATTGTAAGCCTCTGTGTTATTGAATATCTCTTTAGTTGCATGCTTAGCGTTGTTATCTGTGAACCTCGTGTGTCTCTTTCAATGTTCTTGTGTATTCCTCTGTATCGTCTCTTCTCTGTGTATGAAGTTTGCTTGGTTTGTTACTTCTGACTCCGACCCTTACTCTGGCTTGAACCGGCGAAAGCTGGGCATCAAACGGTCACCCCTTTCTGTCACTACAAGGTAGTTGAATTCTGGCTGAGCTTCCCACGCAAGTCGAGGGCATCTCCTTTGCAACCGAAACAGCTACACCCATTCACTCTAAGGGTGTCTGGAAGAGTGCGCACCGTTAAGGGCATATCGTTAATAATAATCTCATAATTATTAACGGGTGACACAAACACACCTCCATCTCCTAACCTGCGGTGCGGAATACTGCTGCTCGCCTTGCCGACGCGCGGACATCCGGAGTCGTCTTACGGGCGGCGTTGCGTCGGCGACTTGAAATCCGTGCCTGCCAGGCATTCTGCGATCCAGGGTCACGGGAAATGAATGAAAAGGCACGCACCACACGCCGGGTCTCAAGTGCAAACACCGCAGCGACGCCTTCGACGAGCAGGCGCCAGTCCAGAAGCCGGCGATGGTGTATGTCGCGTTGATGAGCGCAACAACACCCCTTTTCTTATGTGCGTATTAAATTCATATTATCACTTCAGGGATAAGGGTAGATGGAGAATACATCAGTAATCTGCGATTTGTTGATGACATTGCCTTGCTAAGCAACTCGGGGGATGAACTGCAAATAATGATTGATGACCTAGACAGGAAAAGTAGAAAGGTAGGCTTGAAAATCAATATTCAGAAGACTAAGGTAATGTTCAACAGCGGGAAGGAACAGCGGGAAGGTAATGTTCAACTCGTAATGAAGGTAATGAAGACTAAGGTAATGTTCAACTCGGGAAGGAACAGCGGTTTACATTAGGTAGCGAAGTACCGGAAGTAGTAGGCGAATATGTCTATATAGGACAGGTAGTAACCGCAGATCCGGACCATGAAAAGGAAATAACAAGAAGAATAAGATTGGGATGGAGCGCATTTGGTAAGCACTCGCAGATTATGGCTAGCAGCCTACCGGTATCGCTCAAGAGGAAAGTATATAACAGTTGCATGTTACCTGAACTCACCTATGAGGCTGAAACGGGGAGGATAACCAAGAGGATTCTACTTAAGTTGAGGACAACTCAGAGGGCTATGAAACGAAAAATGGTAGGGGTGATATTAAGAGATAGGAAGCGTGCAGAGTGGGTCAGAGAAATAACTCAAGTTACCGACATTCTAGTGAAAATTAAGAAGAAGAAATGGGCGTGGGCAGGACATGCAGTGCGAAGAGAGGATGACCGATGGTCGCTTAGGGTAACAAACTGGATTTCAAGGAAAGGAAAGCGCAGCAAGGGGCGGCAGAAAGTTAGGTGGGCGGATGAGGTTAAGAGGTTTGCAGGGGTCAAGTGGATGCAGCTAGCACAGAACCGGATTAATTAGAGAAATATGGGAGAGGCCTTCACCCTGCAGTCAGTATAGTCAGGCTGATGATGATGATGTTTGAATAACCCGCGCCACGACAATCTGGCAGTCAAGTCAAAAGATATGCACAATATCCGAGATTGCTACTCGGATGTGGCATCCTTATGAGTGCTTTTGCACTAATATACTGCCCTATGTGTGTTGGCTCTCGCCCATCGGTACACTTCAAAATTTCTTTCAGTTTTTCTTTTCACCTCTGTGGTAAATTTTGGTATTAGTATTTTCGCTTTGGTATTTTCAGGCACCTATTTTTTAATATGAACTTTCCTCATCTATGAGAGCCAGTGGTATGCTTTCAAACTAACCCAAAGCTTATTTCGATGGCAAACGTCGTTCGGAAATCTCTGAGGTAATCTTTGATTTTTGGAAGAGTAAGGCCTCTGTTTTCGGATAACGTTGACTGCCTCTTCTGCATCAACATCCTCGGTCAATTCTTGCGACAGTATCTCTTGCTGGGCTAGTTTATGCGACATTGTGTTTAACCAAAGGAAAAAAAAAACGCACTAAATTTTTCACAGAACACACAGAAAGACGAACGGAACAGGCGCTGACTCCAACTAAGTTTATTGAAAAATACATGTGTACAAATATATAGCCCGGAGACGGTGAACGCCTGTGCATGGCCTGAAAGGTAGGAAGGAAAAAAAAAAGACAAAAAACGCCCTCAGGTAAAACTTGTCATAACCTCGCATCTTTCAATAATCTATGCTCGCTTTCATGCAGAGATATAGAAGTGGTGCTGACACACCTGCCCCCCATCTCGTTGATAAAAAGGCTTCTGCGAGCTCGCGAGCTAATCTGTCTTTACTTCTGGTTAGAATTTTAATCTCTCCAAATCGTGGTTCACAGCGTTTTTGTTTTCATCAAAGCAGGAGCGGCAATGGGCGGGTAGGTTTTGGAAGGAATCTTATTTTATTTATTTATTTATTTATTTAGACATACTGTCAATCCACTGGGGATTTTAACAGGAAGGGCATTTAGTACAAAGCTTATCAGGGTGAAAAGGACTACATGGCTAAAAATGTCAGATGCAGAGTGCGTAGTCTTAAAAGGAACTTAAAAGGTGAAACGTTGGGAATACAGTGTCACACTTCATTATACAATTATACAGGGAAGATCACTGTTATACAGCAAGATCACTGACGCCTGGCAAACATGATCACATTGATAGGTTAGGCATGGCCCACATAGCATCACACAGAAACAATATGAACGAAAAATGTAGCACTAAACATGAAGTCAGCTATTTAGGATGACATTGGGAATATGTGATAATGTCAGGAGGTGATTTTCAACAAGTTTTGCAAAAGTATCTAGTGATGTACTATTAGTGATGTGATGATGAAGGTTATTCCACTCTCTTACTGCAAGGGGGAAAAAGGAATATTTCAGGCAGTCAGTGCGGAAAGAATATTCTTTTAGTGTTTGGCTATGTTTATGCCTAGTTGGTCTCGCCTCTGAGGTCGTGATGTACTTCGTTATATCAAGATTAAGTTGGTTATGCAGCAATTGATAAAGCAGCTTAAGACGTGCAAGTTTGGCTCTATTTTCCAGAGTGAGAATGCCGGCGTCAATTAGTAGTTGAGTCGGTGAGTCAGTATACCTGTACCTGTTAAACACAAACCTGACTGCCTTTCTTTGAATGGATTCTAACTTACTTATGAGACATTTCGTGTGAGGAAACCAAGCCACAGTCGCATATTCCAGAACCGACCGAACAAAGGCGTTATATGCAAGTTGTTTTGTTGAAGGCGGGGCTTGACGGAGGTGTCTTCTGAGAAACAGGAGCCGTTTTAATGCGGCTGATGTCAGATAGTTGACATGCGACTCCCATCTGAGATCATGTGATATTATAACACCGAAGTATTTATAATTGTTAACTCGCGTCAGGGGGGTACTATTCACCATATAGGAATATGAAGACTGACTTTTTTTTCTCGTTACTGTTAGAAGAGCAGACTTACTAATATTAAGGTTCATTTTCCAGTCAACACACTACTTGGATACGGCTTCTGCAGCGCGGTTTAGGGCAATATGGTCATAGGGAGTATTAATTTCCTGGTAAATTATACGATCATCTGCAAAAAGTTTAATATTGACATTGACATAAGAGGGTAGATCATTAATAAAAATTAGAAATGAAATTGGAGCCAGGACGCTGCCCTGAGGCACTCCTGATGTTACTTGTTCAATTTCAGAGCACTGATTGTTAATCTCAACATATTGTGACCGATCTGTCAAATAGTCTTTAATCCATTTAACAACTTGGCTGCTGCCTAGTGTGCATTCTAATTTATAATAAGTTTTCTGTGTGAAACGTGGTCAAATGCCTTTGAGAAGTAAAAAAAAAATCATATCTACTTGTTTCTGATTGTCAATGCTCAATGATAGGTCATGAATTAGTTCCAAGAGCTGAGTAATAGTGCGTTCCTTAAAGACCTGTAATGTTCGCCAGCACGCTCATTACCGCAGGGCCCGGTCTGACCGACATACACCTTCCCACACGTAAGGGGGATCTCGTAGACCACTCCCGTGGCACACCTTACGTAGGGCTTCGAGTGTTTCTTTCCACACCCCGATGTTGCTTTAGCACTGTTGGTAACCTTGGCGCACATATTTGCCAATTTGCAGGGGGCGGAGAAGCCCATGGCGACTCCGTGCTTGTTGCCAACTCGTTTTAAATTGTAGGACACTTTGTGGATATAAGGTATCACCACTGGCTTGGCTCCACGAAAGGTTTCTTTCCGACGTTGTCCCTTTGGCTTGCCGTGGAGTTTTTGTAGCAATGCCTCAGTGACGCCAGCCAAAACATGGTCTGGGAATCCTGCTTTACGCAGTCTACTCACCTCACTCTGGAAGCTCGCCCGCATCATGTGAGAGCACGACTTGAGGAGTGCCGATTCCATAGAGAAGGCGGCAATAGCTCTCTTAACAGTTTTTGACTGGGCCGAATCGAATGGCAAGAAATCTTTCTTCGCCCTAAGTAGGTAACGCCAGCACACACTTCTGTCCCGCAGGTTAAAAACTGGAGGCAGTCCTGCTCAGGAAGCTCAAATGTGAAAGAGAGCCCCTTCCTATGTTGCTTAAACACTTCTAGTTTTCTCGTAGCAGTCTCCTCATAGCGGGCTGTGTCATGTCTGTTTAAAATCACTAAAAAATCATCTACATATCTAAAAATTTTTAGGACAGTTCCATCGTCAGTTAGTGATGCCAATATGTTGTCAACAGATGCCAGAAAAATATTACTTAAGACTGGAGCTACACATGAACCGATGCAAATGACCTGGCGTTGTAGGAACCGCCGGTTATCAAACTGGATGAAAGCGGACTCAATATAAAAGTCTAAAAGAGACATGAAATTTTCAACGCCAACCCCTGCCTTGTTTTGAAATGCAATGGTACCGCTAGCTTTCAAGCAGCGATGAACAGGTCGCTATGGGGCACCGAGTAAAAAAGATCTACGACATCTACGGAGAAGGCGTAACATTCTTTTTTCCTTCTCCAACACGCCGACTACACCAAAATAATTTTTTTTGTGAAAAAAGGGTCCGAAACATGCATGTCTTTCAGGTTCTTAAGCAAAAAACGGCTGATATTTACTGCCATGTACTTTCTCGCTAACCTTTCTCGCTACCTTTCAGGACATGCGCAGGCGTTCACCGTATTCGGGCTATATATTTCTACACATGTAACTTTCACTAAACTTAGTTGGAATCAGCCCCTGTCCCGTTCGTCTTTCTGTGTGTTCTGTCTAACATTTAGCAATGTTTTTTTCCTTTGGTTAAACTCAATTCTTGCAATTTGTACATTACCGTTGACTCTGATGGACTTCCATCTTACTAATTTCTCCTGTCATAATTTCAAGACTTGGCTAATTTGAGTCCGAACTCTGCTATGTCACCTATCCGGAACTTTGAGAATTACTTTTACGTCCTTCACGATGGCAGAGTAAGTGCATATAGATGGACTGTATTTACTAAGTTCTCATGTTATATATTCAAATCTAGGCTAATTCTAGACCTTACCGTGCTGTGTTAACTACATAGACCTTCACCGAGCCCCTCCACATCCAGCACTAAGCCAGGGAAAGGCCATAGCATAAAATATTATTTATCGTGTTATGTATTCTAGTCTATGCTGATTCGAGCCTATGCCGTTTTGGCCATTTAAGCTATCGGGCCACAGGTCGCTAACGTCCAATGGCTGAGGCCCAGGCACGTACAGCATATGTCATGGGAAACGGGGTGTCCTCATGTGTGGCGGCCTCTTTGGCCGCTGGGGACTTCTGGACGGTGTCTACGGTGAATGGGGTCATCTGGTCGATCGGGTCTCTCGTCGCGTCTTGTGACTGTGTGGGTGGTGTCTCGGGTCTGTCAGGTCATTCGGCTGCGTCTCTTCATCTTGTCTTGTGGTCGCAACTGGGGCGGAACAGCGAAGCGAAGGGGTCGTTTCGCGACCGGCACGCAGGGGAACAGCCAGGCAATGATTCCCAGGAACCAGCTGTCGATGGCGGAAGCAGGCACAGGGCGCCGAGGCTCCAAGGCCAGAATAAAAAATGGATGAATGTTTCCCGCACCTCCACCAAACTGTTACGGGGAGTTCCCGAACGGCAAGAGCCACATTTCAAAGTCAGGAACACCACTGGAAAACCAGTGCACAAACCTATACACCAGCTCCAAGCTCAATGTCGACGTCATTTGATGCAGCGTCCAGAATCGTCTTGTGACATCTAGGCTGCACACCGTAATGACAACTCTCGAGCCACCTCGACACGGCCACTGATTCCAGACTCTCAGATCCGATCCTTTGTCACCCGCCGCGAACACCACCATCTTTTCACGGCGGCGTCTTCGAAGACGCTGAGGATTGGCTGGTGACCTTCGAGCGAGTGGCTCGGTACAAAGGCTGGAGTGACGAGCGAAAGCTCAATAATGTTTACTTCGCCCTAGAAGAGTCTGGGCGTACGTGGTTCGAAAACCACGAGGGCGCCCTTACCACCTGGAAAGCATTTTGCCGTGAACTTCTCACCACCTTCCCCAACGCCGACCGCCGCGAGAAAGCTGAAGCTGCATTTCAGTCCAGAAACCAGCGGCCAAATGAAAGTGTGCGCATGTTCTGTGAAAACATGACCCATCTTTTCCAGCGCGCAGACCCCAATATGAAAGAGGAGAAGAAGCTTCACCACCTCATGCGTGGAGTTAAGCAGGAGCTGTTTGCAGGCCTCGTTCGCAGTCCACCGCGTACCGTTGCTGAATTCCTCGCGGAGGCAACGACCATGGAAACGACGCTCCAACAACGGGCCCGGGAGTACAACCGAGATGTCAGCAGCCTGGCCCCAGATATTTTTTCGTCGCGCCATGGAGGCGGTGCGGACGCCTTACGTGACCTCATTTCGTCGGTTGTTCGAGAGGAACTCCAACGTTTCCGTCTGCCTCAGAGTGCGCCAATGACATCACTGACCGAAGTCGTCAGAGATGAAGTACGCCAGGCTACTCGTGAATTCCCGGTCACCAACGTACTGCAGCGCGTCGATGAAATGCCCACGCACACATCCGTTGTTCGTCAGGTAGCTGCCTACAATCCTGTCGCTACCATGCCTCCACGGGTCGACGACAAACGAGCGTACGCGTTCGTTGCACGTCAAGCAGCTGCCTGTGGTCCTATTGACCCAACACCGCTGGTTAGCCGCATCAGTCCGTATGACGCATCGGCTCAAGCTGTGGTGCCTGTTCCACGCCCTCGCAAGTCAGACGTGTGGCGTACGCGGGACCACAGGCCAATCTGCTACTACAGTGGGGAGGCCGGTCACCTTTACCGTTCATGCCCGTATCGCAGAGTGGGACTTCGCGGCTTCGGACTCGATGCGCCCTGTCCACAGAACGGTGAACGGCCGCTTGAAATTGAAGCTAATATGTCGGTCCGTCAGATGCCTGGGAGATACAGGCGCTATGACTCAGGATCGTCATCTCCGCTGCGGTACCGTTCTGCAAGCCCTCGCAGAGACGCCAGCCATACTGAGCGGCGTTCTCCCAGCGGTCTCCGGAGGCAGGGCCGCTGCTGTCGGAAAAATTGAAGATCCTCCGCCGCCGATACACCTATGCGCTGATTTATCACAGGGGCAGGGTAGCGACAGCATCCGACGCGCTACTTCTGATTTGTGCGTGACACTTGACGGAACTGACACGATCGCTTTACTTGACACCGGTGCAGACTATTCAGTGATGAGCCCCGCCCGCGCCCAGGAATTGAGCAGTTGTGACGCCATGGTTGGGCCCTAGTATTCGCACGGCTGGAGGCTCATTAGCCCGGCCGGAAGGTGCACAGCCCGAATTGGCATCCGCGGTTTCGTCTACGTTGGGGAATTCGTTGTCTTGCGCGAATGTTCGAGAGATTTGATTCTGGGGCTCGACTTTCTGCAGGCAAACGGTGCTGTGATCGACCTACACGAGGCACGAGTCACATTCTCGACTAAACGGGCAGTGGCACGCTTCGACACCCGCGATCCCTGTAGCCATGCTATGCGTATTGTAGAGGAGGATGTCACGGTGCCATCACGGTGCAGTGTCGTAATGCGCGTGCAGAATGACCTATTTCATGACTTTGAGGGCATGGCGGAGAGTCATATCCCACTGCTGCTTTAGAGGGGTCTCATTGTTGCCCGAGGTCTCGTCCACCTACGGGATGGCTGCACTACCATTCTGCTCACCAACTTTTCGAACGAATTTCAGAACCTCGTCAAAGGCACGGTGATCTCCTTCCTCCAAGACGTCGCGGAGTGTCCACATTTGTGCACCGTGGAAGAAGCCCTTCAAGACGATACTGGACCTTGTCACGTTCTGCCACCTGTCGAAATAAACACCGGGTTATCGCCGGATCAGAAGGATCTGCTTAAGGCTGTCTTGGCAGATTTTGCAGACTGCTTCGCCACGTCTTCCAAAGTGGGCCGACCTCCGGTCGCTAAGCACCGTATAATAACAGACGAGACCACGCGCCCCGTATGCCATCGTCCATACCTTATTTCTGCAACGGAACGAGCAGCAATTCAGAGACAGGTCACTAAAATGCTTGCCGACGATGTCATTCAGCCGTCTACAAGCCCGTGGGCTTTGCCGGTTGTTCTCGTCAGAAAGAAGGACAACAGTCTGCGGTTCTGTGTCGATTACAGAAAACTTAATCTCGTCACTAAAAAGGACTTTTACCACTTCCCCGCATAGACGACGCACTCGATCGACTGCGAGATGCCCGATACTTCTCGTCGCTAGACCTAAAAAGTGGGTACTGGCAAATAGAAGTGGATGAGAGAGACCGGGAGAAGACGGCTTTCGTGACACCCGATGGCTTGTATGAGTTTAAGGTGCTACCGTTCGGCCTACGTTCGGCACCGGCCACGTTCCAACGCATGATGGGCACCGTTCTGTCCGGTTTGAAGTGGCAGTCGTGTTTGGTTTACCTGGACGATGTCGTCATATTTTCGATCACCTTCGACCAACACCTAGAAAGGTTACGCCTTGTGTTAAAAGCTCTCCGAGACGCCAACCTGACAATCAAACCGGAGATATGTTACTTCGGCTTTGAGGAACTTCGCTTCCTTGGTCACGTGGTCAGCGCAAAAGGTGTTCGCCCGGACCCTGAAAAGACAGCTGCCGTTTCTGGTTTTCCTCACCCTACTGACAAGAAAGCTGTTCGAAGGTTCTTAGGTTTGTGCTCCTATTACAGACGCTTTGTACGAGACTTTTCGCACATCGCGGAACCGCTAACCACACTGACTCGAGATGACACGCCGTTCCTTTGGGGAAGTGAACAAGAGGCCGCTTTCCTTGAGCTTCGCAGCCGCCTACAGAATCCCCCTTTACTAGGTCATTTTGACGAAAACGCCGGAACTGACGTTCACACGTTGGGGTTGGGGCAGTACTAATTCAGTGGCAAGACGGTGCAGAACGGGTAATCGCTTACGCGAGCCGAACACTGACCCGCTCCGAAACCAACTATTCAACAAATGAGAAAGAATGTCTAGCGGTAATACGGGCCCTCACCAAGTTCCGACCAGACCTCTACGGCCGACCTTTCCGCGTTATAAGTGACCACCATCGCCCATCGCCAGATGTCCAGAAGAAACGGCCGATGATTTTCCCTTTCTGGGGGCTATTAGTACAACCCAAATGGCGCAGCTGCAGAGAATGGACCCAGAGTTAGCGTCACTAGTCGACTATAGTTTGTATCAATATGAACTACCTGGAACGGTTCCTATCACCTCCACATCCTTCAAGGTGGCAGGCTAAACACATATTATAAATAGAGTGCACAATTTTCAAGCGCAAAATTAACGACAGGACTAAAAGAGGAGACAGACAAGTTACGAGCGCTGCATTCATCCCTTGTCTGTCTCCTCTTTTAGTAATACACTCTGAAGGGCTAGTTGGTTCATAATAATTGAACAAGTAAAACTGCGCGAAAAAGACGGGACGTTTGTGCCTGTGTGTTTCTTACGTCCCGTCTTTTTCGCGCCGTTTTACTCGTCCTCTTTTTGTCCTGCGTTTAATTTTGCGCTGAAAAATTGTGCACTCTACTTGTTAAGATAGCCCGTCTTTCTACATTCCGAATATATGGAACCCGAATATTTCACATTATTGCCTAAATCAAAGACTTGAAAAATCTCCTTGGGAATCTCGTGAAAAACTATAGTGCCGTTGTTAGCGTGTGTCTAACTCTCGTGAAACGCATATCGATATACCGAATTCCCTGACGGCCGCACCCCGGCAAGTGCGCTTCCCCAAAAGGCTGCACCACTCCAAGCGCGCTTCTCATTGGGAATATCAAACGATGTTTCGAAAGAGCCGCCTCATTCTGTCCTTCGCTTAGAGCTTGCGGGACAAAAAGACAAGCGATGAGTGTGAAAAAATGTGAGGTAGGGTAACCGTGCTGACAGCCCTGTTAGTGAGTGCTGGTTGGCCGACACTTCTGACGCAGGTATATGAAAACGAGGTCAATGCTGCCTGGGCTTGCGACAGAGGAGGGGCAGTGTGTCATGCATTTCGCTTTGTTCTTTTCGTTCACGAGACTAACTGGAAGACATGAGACTTAAGCGGTTCAGGGATTTTTTCGTTTTGCTTTTCTCACGTGTTCGGAGCCCTGGGCGCGAAGAAACACAACTGGACTTGTCTACAAATGCGGATATCATTCGACGCGTACATACTGGTGAAAAAAATTAGCCGGGGCTTAGCTCAGCTAGGCCAGGATATATGTAGCGAAATCACGTGTGCCTGCCGCTGGCTGCCTAACCCTTTCCAATACAATCCAGTCCCACCCAGTCCACTGTAATCCATTCCAATCCAGTCTAACCTAATCCAATCTAAATCAATGCAGTTAATCAAATCCAATTGAATCAAGTACAGTTAATGTCCATCAAATACAATCCAACTAATCCTGCCCAATTCAATCCAAACCTGTCCACTTCAAACCAGTCCAATCGAGTCCAATCTAATCATTTCCAATGCTGAGTACATGGTCACCCGAAATGCGCCGCTGACTAGCCTATCATCATCACTACTATCATCCTCACGCTTGAGAAGGAAAATGAAGATGCCCTACTCGCGATCCTTCCCGGACGTGGCGCAGTTGGTTAAAGCAGTCGGCTGGGAATCCGAGGGATGGAGGTTCGATTCCCGGTGGAGAGGTTTTTTTAACAGTGGGTTATCACGGCTATGCCATCTAAATCTTGATTGCAAGTCTGGGGTAGTCTGGTTGTCTCTATGTTGTTGCATTAAAGACGAGACATCGTCTGGCTGCTTCTTGATTACCAGATGGCGCGGCGAGTGCGCGGCATCCGCCCACGGCGATGGTTGCTAGGCAACGGCGCTGTTCCTCCCGCCACGCGAAACTCCTTGTTCCGGGCCTATGTAGCTTTCGCTACAAAATTGTCGGTCGCCAAGGTGTTCGGAGTTCCGAGCAATAATTTAAGTACGATAATAAAAATCAACAACGACATTGAGCTCAAGGAAGCACAGTTCAGTCACCTTGGAGCGTGTCCTGTGAGCGTCCCAACTTTTGACAAGGTGGAGAGAGCTTTGTTCTCCTGCCTTTTAGAAACGTGTGCCAGGAACATACCTAGTGTCCCTAAGGAACACTGATTATGAATAAGGCCAAACGATTTGCTGCCGCATTCGGAGACGAAAGCTCCACTGGTGACCCTGGTTGGTAGAAACGCTCTAAGAGTCACTATAGCATCATCGCAGATTACTTGGGTGAAAGCGAGACGACCAGAACAGCTGACACGAAAAAGTGGTTGTTCGACGAATGGGCAAAAATTTTGGCAGCTTTTCGGCATGAGAAATGTTTAGTGCATTTAGGACAGCCGTCTGCTTTTTTTTTTGTCTGTTTTCGCAAAGCTGTCTGTTTTGGCACATGCTGCCAAACAAGATCATCAACATCAAGGGGAGTGCACGTCACAGTGGAAACAACAGCAAAGTGCGCTCATCGATTTCACTTGCGGCAAATTGCGATCACTCACGCGAACTGCGCCATTTTGTTAGCTGAGAGGGCACGTCGCCACGCTTCTTTAAGGACTGGAAATCACCTCCGTGTTCGATACACGTCGAATAAGACAGCTTGAATATGTCCTGGACTTTTATTGAAAAATTTTTTCGTTGAGTGGTTCCAGGCGTTGGATGACGAAGTGGAAAGGTAGGGCCGCGAAGGTTGTCTTCTGGACAATTGTTCGGACCATCATATTTTCTGCCCGTTGAATCAGATCACCCTGAAGTTCCTGCCACCAAACACAAAAACAGAATTTCAGCATCTCAAACAGGGTATTAGGAATGCGTTCAAGGTTGGATTCTGACGCCGACTGTTCATTTTAAACTAGCCAAAAGACGAGACACAGGAAAAAAGAGCACAAGACAAGGCATTGTCTTGTGCTCTTCTTTTCTGTGTCTCGTATTTTGGCTAGTTTAAAATGAACTGTTACCAACTCGCCCAGTCGTCAACCTTTTAACAAACCTTCGGTTGGGAATCGAGTTGAAACTGGACCTCTTCGGAGCCATTGAAATGAATAGAATGGTGCCTGGAACGATGACAGCACAAGCGTAACAGTGACCTGCTTCCGCAGAGCAGGCTTCGCGGTGGGGCTTCAGACGGCAGCTGTCTTGGCATTCAGACGATGACGCTTAACACCTGGACAACGAATTTATCGAGCCATCGGCATTCCAAGCCGCCATCACGGATGATGTTACAGCACGTGGCTTTGTCAGCGGTGATGATGGAGTGCAAGCCGTAGCGATATGCACTGATGTCGAGATTGCGGCAGACAGCTTCGGTATCTAGGACGCGTATCCAGCAGCAGCGGATATGTTTACGATGATACCCGGCCCTCATATAGCGCGGGAACTTGCATTAGCTTTCAGAGTCATTTACCACTGTGGCATCAATATGGAAGACTTTGGCCATTGTCATTTGGACACAATCAACAAGCCACAGGACAGCTCAAAGAAATTTACTGTGCACGAGAACAAACAAGCCAAGGAAAAAATAATTTGTGCTGCGTTTTTTTTTTTCGCGTATTGGAGGCATATATCGGTAAGATTCTTTCGTCAGGATCCCTGAAACTTACCTTGTGATGTGTGGAGCTAACGAATAAGCTTTGGCATAATTCATATATCGGATTATCGTTATATCTAAATATTTGCGTGTTCGATATATCCTGGATGCACTGATTTCTCATCATCTGCAGTCTCCAAAGAGCACTTAATGCGTTTCACCTGCTTGTGTAAGAGGGTATTCATCGTAGATATATTCCTTCGTTCTACGAACTCTTCTAATGACTGCACTTTATTTCGAAAAAATACAAGTTGATTCTCTGCCTTGTCTCCATATAGTGCTTCTTCGGTACCTTGGCACTGTAGTAGCACATTATTTCTGTATACTCTTCTAGAAGATTATCAGTGGGACGTGGGGTGTTTAGGATAGCTTGTGTAGCATTCCCTACCCTTTGTGCTCGCGTTACCCTGATAGCAATCTGGAGTCGTTTGGGAGCGGCTAAAAGGCGCCCAGTGTGCAAAACGTCCAGACAGCGGCATACTGTATAGATGGTCGTTCTTCCCGAAATTCTTAGGGCCCTCAAGTGGCAAGGCTGTGCACTTTCCGTACTCTGTTGATGATGCTTCTTTCGTTTCTGGTTTGCGAAGAGGTGCAAGTCACTGCTGAGAAACAATGGAGCCAGTGAATTCCAACTAGATGCGTTGCAGCCTCGGGGCAGGTGCTCATTTAGGAAGACCACGCGAGGAAGAACCTTCGCTGGACGGAACGGCCGAGGCGCACGCCCTTGTAGGTGGGCAATAATGGCATTAGCAGAGATGCTGTAGTCTATCAAACAAAAAGATCTCAGATGTGTTATAGCTGGCCTGTTAACATCGGGTCATCAGCAGAAACAACTACCATCTTGAGTGATTCGTATGGTGTGTGCAAATCTTAGTCGAAAGTTCCCATCGTCACTTAGTGAGCAGGACAGTGGCGCCATTGTTAAACTCGGAGCTGTAAGAATTTTTTTTCTTACGTCCCAAACATTTTGCAAATATTGTTAGTCCATTTTATTTATTTATTTATTTTTTACTTCAAATACCTCAATGACCGCAGGAGTGCGGGGATAAACATGCGGGGTATACGCCTGGCAGGATTATCCCGATTAACAAAAAAAATGTTTAATGGCAGTTTTGAAGTGGCTTGGATTAGAATGAACGATGATGTCAGTGGGAAGATCGTTCCACTGTCCGTCCTTTCAAAAAATGAATTGAGATGCGTCGTCGTTCTGGCATGTGGAGGATAAACGACCAAGATGTGGCTGATGCAGCTGGATGTCCGATGAATAAGCGTGATGAGTGGTGTGCTAGAGTATAAACGACCAATGTTTAGCTGATGCGACTGGATATCCGGTGAATCGGCGTGATGACTGATGTGCTACGTGATATGATATGATCAAATTTATGAAATGAAGAGTGTAGGTATTTCACGGCGGGTTTGTAAGCTTGAGAGACCTGATTAGCTTTTTATATTAGTGACGCTAGTATCGCGAGAGTAGACAGAAATGATCACTCTAGCTGCACTGTTTTGGTTTGATTCAGTGGTAGATATTAGCTTTTTAAGATGCGGATACCACTGAGAGTGCGCGCGTACTCCTATTTTGGGCCTTACAAGGGCTATATAAGATAGATGTGTAACGGAAGATGATGCCTGAGCTAGGTTACGTCGAATGAAGCCAAGTGTGCGGTTAGCATTGTTAGCAACAGATGTAACGTTAGAATGCCATGTAAGATCCCTGAAAAATGTAACACCTAAATATTTCACGCAAGATATCGAGGCATCGAGGAAATAGTAGTTCCATTTAAAAGTAGTTGTGCGAAGAATAATGCTGGGCTCTGTGAAAGGTAATTAGTGCTTTTTTGCTGACATTATGGATTTTTAACCAAATTCGACACTATTGCTTGACTTTTGCTAGATCGGCCTGAACAGCCAAATTATCAGTAGTGTTGTGTATGGGACGGTAAATAAAACTATCGTCGGAAAAAAGATGGACATTAGGAGAGATGCAGCTAGGTAAGTCAATAACATATATAAGGAAAAGAAGGGGGCCAAGTACGGTTCACAGGGTTACACCGGAAAGAACAGGGGTAATGCTTAGCGAGAACAAACTGGGAGCGGTTAGTAAGAAAATGTTTGGTCCACTGTGTTTTCATCACTTTGTACGTCGCGCAGTCGCCCCCTTTAGATGCATGTTTCTCATTCTGCACTATCACTTGTGTCGTGTTATTTTCTTCATTTTTATGTATTTCATTGTACCACTGGCGTTCCCAGCAAGATTATTTGGCATCTCCCCCCTGCAATAATGCGTTCGGGCGCTGCAGGAAGCTGTAATAAATAAATAAATAAGTAAATAAATAAATAAATAAATAAATAAATAAATAAATAAATAAATAAATAAATAAATAAAAACAGATGCATTCAAGTTAATTCTTGATAGTTTTAGTAATAGTGCTTGTGAGGAACCTTATCAAAAGCTTTTTTTTTTTTCGAAATCTAAGAAGTGTGCATTAATAGGAAAATTTAGATTTAGGTAGGAACTAATGCCGCTTAGAAACAATGCAAGTTGGGTGTCACATGAAAGGCCTTTCTAAAAACTGTGGCGATTAGGATGAAAAAAATTTGATGGATGTTAGGAAGTTGACGACATGAGAGTAAATAATGTGTTTCATAACTTCTGAACATACGCTTGTGAGAGAAATGGGGCGAAATGTATTACCTGAGCCTTCCTTAGAAACTGGAGCGATCTTGATCACTTAAGTCTTGAGGAGCAGTGCCAGATGATGACTAGTGACAAATGTACGTTGAAATTATGCTAGTTATAAGTTTAGTGTTTTTCAGAGCCTTTGTGTTGATGCCATAAACACCTGCAGATGATGTGAGCTTCCAAAGACTCGATAATATTTGCTATGCCATGAGGTGTAAATGTGATGTTCGTCATGTTTGGATGAGTTAAAATGGGAAAGAGGAGGTTTGCGTCAGTCTCTCGAGTGAAGGCAGCACTGAAAGTACTGCTGAGGGTCTCAGCAATGTCGGAATCGGATATATGAATGCCTGATTCATTACTTAAGGCAACACGTGTATTTAGACGTTCTGCATTAATTACCCTCCAGAACCGTTTAGGGTTTTAGCCGAATAATAATGGCAGTGTCGATGAAAGAGTAACTCGTCTTGTGTTCCTTTGCTGTGGTGTTAGTCTTTCGTGTTGTTTTGCTATCCAATATGTTCCACCAACTCGCCCGTTTGACTATAGTGTTGAATTTCACTAAACGATATGGGGGAAAGTTTGGATGTAGAATGATACTTCTGCAGTGCGCACGAGGAGTTAGTAGATTTCGCCATTCTGAAATGTCGTTTTGTTTTTTAATCGTTTAAGAGGTAATGTAAACAATGATTATAAAGGATGGTCGCAAATTTCCTTCACAGATACATACGTTTTGATTAAGTATTGCATTTGATTTTTAAAGATTTACTTGTTTACTTAAACTGAATGTTCTTTAAGCTCCGAAAGGAACATATCACAGATTTCGCTAAGCTCAGTGTTAATAAATGTGTATTCACCTTTATCGTATAAGGATATTGCTACATATATGCCCTGAGTCCCTGGATATTGAAGAAAATGACGATCAACAACAAAGAGACAATAGAAGAAAGACGAAGCTGTAGCAGCGGTGGCTGGTGTTAAGAGAAGGTTGGCACTTGCAGGAACATTCACGCAAGTCATCAGCTGTTGTGTTTTTTGAGCTAACCGTCTTGCCACCTATCATCTTGGTGGAAGAGATCCGCGTTCATCCAGATTAACTCATTACGCTGCCAAATACTGGAATTGGGCAGTGGCCGCCACCTACCTTGGCCCACAATGACGTAAAAACGGCCACCATGACCTCCGAGGCAAACCCTACCATTACGGCAACATCAGCTCAGCCAGTAGTACTATGGTGTCTAGAAGGGGGCAGTGTGACGGGCGGGAGCCGGCGAGGCGCACAGGGCAGCGATGAAAGCTATAGATGGCGCTACTTGCAGCTGGTGTGCAGCCGTCGCGGCGGCTGGAGGAGGCGGCACAGGGCAGCAGGCACGCGTGTCGCGTGAATTTTGCGTCGCGTTTGAATTTTAATTCTGGTGCGATGCCAACATGACGAAATGTTTGCACATCAGAGATGAAAAGATGCACTGTTTTCTCCATCAGTACGCGCAAATGGAGTTTAGCGACGCAATTTAGGAAAAGCAAGCTTTAATAGAACGCATATCAGAATATTAACTCTGTACGCGTTTAGTTTTCACTAAAAGCTTGATAGCACAAGTGAACATGGACAACGAACACGGACAATTTAGAACTCTGACTGAGAGCTTTGGAGTTCGGCTGCAGCCGCGCCAAATATAGTGAGTGGCCACAGAAAAAAAAGAAAAGACGTACTAACAAATTGGTTCTCAGCGCGCTACGACACGCTAACAAGTAGACAAACGTAAAACAGGCAGGACGACGAACAGAGCGCTGTCTGTTCGTCGGGCTGCATGCTCCAGCAACATGCCGTTTATGGCTACGTTACTTGGAAACTGTAGGCTCATAAACAATAGGTGCACTTGTGGATGTTCTGGCGCATCTCATATCATGAACTAAATATTTTCCATCACTGCTTTTGCTGGACAAATCCGCAAGACCAAAGGAAACACTTCATTACAATTAAGGCAAAGAAATCATTTGCACAAAATGTCCACAAATAAGAGCATAAATGATGTTTATTTTATTAATACAATATACAAATGCCGACGTCAGAGTGACCGAACAACGAATTAATGGCTCTGCTTCAAATTCACTCTGTTTATAACTTCAAATGTTTCTGGCGCTCATTTTGAAGATCCTTGTCCATTATTCAAAGGGTAAAAAAAAATGAATCCATAGTTAGCACCACAAACTGGAAAAATTTTGCAGTAACCTCTTTACGATCAACATGGCGCATCCCACTTGGTGGAGTTTGTTAGACTGCTGAGAAACTGCTGGAAATCATACACACTGAAAGCATAAAACGTTTTCTTTTTTTTTTAGCAAAAAATGTGAATGCGTCCCCTACTAACGCCGGCCAGCGTAGTTCTATATGCTACAGCCAGGAAAAACGTTTGGGGGAGGGATTTGTGGGAAAAATTTATTTCTTCGTTGCCTCGCTAGTTTGTCTTCTGATA
>JAJIZL010021696.1:196218-214768 GCA_023969395.1 Amblyomma maculatum
TCACACACACACACACACACACACACACACACACACACACACACACACACACAAAACTCCACGAGCCAGCATCCCTCTAACTTTTGTCCCTGGCTGTAAAATAATCCTCCCCTATCAAATTGTTGCGTGCACAGCGATCTTAATTGCATTCAGCTGCTACCTTTGAGGCCACAATCACAATTCTGGCAAGAGATTGTGCTGCTAAACTTCTGTGTCACACATCCTGCCATATAAAAGATAAGCTGGCTATCCATTGTTTCACCCTCATTATTGTGGCCTGAACTGAGGCACAGCTGAACAAGAGAGCCAGCATCACAATGCTCCCCGCATTTGTCCTGAAATATAAACATGTCCAGCGTATTAAAATATTATTTTCAGCTGTTGATCAGCAAAGGCATAGCGTAACAATTAAGTTTGGCTTGAATATTCTTCTGTTTTTGTGGACGGGCAAGGTTATAGAAACTAGGGCAGATGATAGTTACGAGCAACTTCGCAGGTCTTCGGTGAAGATTTGTCTCGAGTATTCTATACCGAAAAAGTTGTCTTGACTTAGTATGCCATGCGTTCGCAAACGAGACACAATTAGTCGTCAGCTCCTTGTCAGCACGTTTGATATTTCGCAACCTCAGTTCGCGTTAAGCTACATATTTAGGTGGTCTGAAAAGGGGGTTTCGGCTTTGCGCGCTTTGTACCCGCTACTGCGCCCGGGTGCAAAACATGTTCGCGCTTTTGCGGCACGAGTGCGCACAGCGTTATCTACTGCATAACACAGGATCAGCACAAAATCACCCACTTCGCACCTCAAAAGGATCACTGTGGTACATGTGCGACTACCAGCTTCGAATCGTTCGCGGTCCAAGTGCAAATAAGCGCTGTCCACGCGTCCCAGACCTCGCCCGCACCCGCGCTGCTGCGCTCAATCGCGGGGCAGCGGCTGGTTCCCCATGCACACCAGAGCGCTGCAGCGCCCCTTGCGGCGCCTGGAAATTTTATCGCGGATCGCGCCTCCCTCTCGCAAGGCGCGGATACGTCGCCCGTCACACTGCCCCCTTCTAGCCACCATAGTGGTACTAACGTAAATCTGCCACCCTTCCTTTTTTAACAGTAAAGACAAGCCACGTTGGCGATTGGCTGGGTGAGTAGGCACGCTGCAGCAGGAGCAACCACTGGGACGTGACCATTATACTGGCTAACATCATTTTCTAATTGGAGGGAAGAGCTCGCACGTGGTTCCCAAATAACGAACAAGAGCAGGTGATGTAGGCAATCTGTAAGCAAAATCTTCAGGACTTGTTCGGGAAGCCCACTGGGCGGGCTCTCAAAAATAGGACTTTCTTCTCGCGCCCAATCCACCACCTTACCTACATTCAAGACGTGTTTGCGTTGCGTCGCAAGGTGAATAGCTCCATGCAAGGTAGGGCATATCCTCAAAGTTTTCGCGGTTGCTGCTGTTAACATCCTCTTCTGCAAAGATTCCTCGACCGTCGCCTCGGGAATTCGAGTCTGCCGAAAATTCCAGCAGGCTAACCCATGACGTCTCTTACATCGCTTTTAGCGCTCTGCGAACATGGCGGCTATATCATCCTGTGATGACCTGGTCTCTCTTCAACAGCTTTCTCATCCAATGAGCATGACTCGGGCCGTCAGTAGAGAATTCGAGGCCTTAGCTCTTGCATCACTCACGTCTCTGTAGCCTTACACTGCGGCCATGATACAGGCCATTGTTCGCTAGGAGCTTTCCAATGTCGGCCTCTCTTCCAGCCCTGTGCCTCCACAATGCAGGAACACTTTCTTCAGAGGTGCTATATGTCGCTTCTCTACAACTGATTTTGCGATTCAGACATAAAACTGGTCGTTGGTGGCCACTAGAATCTTCTTAACATAGCACGGCTCCCATGCCGCGATTTTTTCATCGCACTGAATGGTAAATCATTTCGATAAGTCAGGTGACCTTAGAACCGGCTAACTGCTCAGGGTACCTTTCAACATATACAACACGTTCTCTTTATTTGCGTCCATAACCTTCAGCAAGCGGAAGAACCGGAAATGGACATAGAGAAGTCCTAACGGAGACACTAAAAATGAAATTGACTTCATAATGCGTTCAACCCCCGCCATTGTGCAAGATGAAGAGGTAATCGGGAAAGTGCGATGCAGTGACCACAGGATGGTGAGGTCCCGAATTAGCCTAAATCTGAAGAAGGAACGCAACAGATTAGTAAGAAAGAAACCTATGAACGAATTAGCTGTGAGGGGGAGGGCAGAAGAGTTCACCATCTCGCATAAGAATAGATATTCAGCTCTAACCGAGGATGGCGATATTACCCTAGACGCAATGAACAATAATTTCAGAGATATCATTACTGAGTGCGCTATAGAAGTAGGCCGTAGGATAGTTAGAGAGGATAGCAGTAAGCTGTCTAAGGATACGAAAGATTTGATTAAGAAACGCCAGAGTATAAAAGCTTCCAATCCAACAGATTAGATCGAATTGGCCGAGATATCAAAGCTAATCAATAAGCGCAAGGTGGCGATATAAGGAAGTATAACATGGAGAAAATTGAGCATGCTGCAAAGAACGGAGGAAGTGTTAAAGTTGTAAAGAAGAAGTTGAGCATAGGCAAAAACCAGATGAATGCGAGAAGAGACAAGGCGGGCAACGTCATCACGAATATGAACAAGATAGTCAAACTAGCCGAGGAGATCTATACAGATCTCCACAGTAGCCAAAGTAGTCAGGACCGTAACGAGATTAGCGGCAGGGACAAACAGTCAGACGTTCCACCAGTGACGAAGGACGAGGTCAGGAAAGCATTAGAAACTACGAAAGGGGGAAATCGGCTGGAGAGGATCATATAACTACAGATTTTCCAAAGGACGGGGGGGGGATATCGTACTAGAAAAACTAGCCACACTGTATACGCAGTGCCTGGTGTCATCGACGGTACCGGAACCATGGAAGAATGCAAACATTATCCTCCTTCAAAAGAAAGGGGACTCTAAGAACCTTAAAAATTACAGACCAATCAGCCTACTGTCTGTTACGTATAAGGTATTTACTAATGTAATCGCTAACAGAATGAGGACAACCTTAGATTGCAGTCAAGCAATGGATCAAGCAGGTTTTCGGAAACGGTACTCTACTATCGATCATATCCATAGCATCAATCAGGCGATAGAAAAATGCTCGGAATATATCCAGCCCTTACACATAGCATTCATTGATTACGAAAAAGCATTTCACTCAGTTTAAACATCGGCGGTGATGCAGGCATTGCGAAATCAGGGTGTAGACGAGCCGTACGTGAAAGTGCTGGAAGATATATATATATATTGGCTGCACAGCAACCATCGTTCTGCATAAAGAAACTAACAAAATGCCCATAAAGAAAGGTTTTAGGCAAGGAGACGCAATCTCCCCTGCACTATTCACAGCTTGCTTAGAGGAAGTATTCAGAGACTTGGAATGGGAGCAGTTAGGAATAACGGTAGATGGCGAATACCTAAGTAATCTGCGATTTGCTGATGACATTGCCTTGCTAAGCAACTCGGGGGATCAACTGCAAATAATGATTGATGACCTAGACAGGAAACGTAGAAAGGTAGGCTTGAAAATCAATATGCAGAAGACTAAGGTAATGTTCAACAGCCTCGGCAAGGAACAGCAGTTTACATTAGGTAGCGAAGTACTGGAAGTAGTAGCCGATTATGTCTAATTAGGACAGGTACTAAGCGCAGATCCGGACCATGAAAAGGAAATAACAAGAAGAATAAGATTGGCATGGAGCGTATTTGGCAAGCACTCGCAGATTATGACTAGCAGCTTACCGGTTTCGCTCAAGAGGGAAGTATACAACAGTTGCATCTTACCTGTACTCACCTATGGGGCTAAAACGTGGAGGCTAACCAAGAGAGTTCTACTTAAGTTGAGGACAATCCAGAGGGCTATAGAACGAAAAATGGTACGGGTAACATTAAGAGAGAGGAAGCGTGCAATGTGGGTCAGAGAAATAACTCAAGTTACCGACATTCTAGTGGAAATTAAGAAGAATAAATGGGCATGGGCAGGACTTGTGGTGCGAAGAGAGGATAACCGATGGTCGGTTAGGGTAACAAACTGGATTCCAAGGGAAGGAAAGCGTAGCAGGGGGCGGCAGAAAGTTAGGTGGGCGGATGAGGTTAAGAAGTTCGTAGGGGTCAAGTCGATGCAGCTAGCATAGAACAGGGTTAAGTGGAGAGGTATGGGAGAGGTCTTCGCCCTGCAGTGGGTATAATCAGGCTGATGATGTTGATGATAATGAACCTTAACGGGCTCAGATTTCAGAAGCGCGTCCGTTAATCGGCTGTCTCGGTCGGAGCAGTTTCGCACAAAATATTGGTATTATCCATCTAAACATAAAAAGGCTGTCAGTCCAAGTAGTTGCACGCACGTCTGAGGGAGCATGAGCGATCACTTGGGTCCGGCACGGGGTCTAACCTCCCGCTGCATTGTAAAACTTGTAAATGCATGCCTCGCCAGGCTGAAACTATGATCGTAGACAGAAGTCAAGATAGCATGGCCAGAGAATTGAAAGAAGCCTAATTTTTCAAAAGAAAGGGTTTTGAATGCGTCAGTGAACCCTTGAAAGTGCTGTACAATAGTGAACAGTCGTTTTTAGGAAGCTACTGTTAAAAAAATTGGGGTAATTAGACAAACGAAGCGCAGGGTATATATGTTTTAATTTTTATTCCTTATGGCCTCCAACATCTTGTCATAGGTGACTTTTATCTGTTATCCTGTTTAAGTTTGTTTAACCGTCCATATGTTTTTTATCGCTTTTCTCACTGTTGTTACATGTATTTTATCGCTTTTTGGCCATCTATACCATATGAAGTTTTTCTGCCTCTGGTGAGCAGTGCCACACCGTGACTATACATTGAACGTGTCTCATTCAATAAAAAATCTGTTGTTTGTAACAGCTTGTCCGTGTCACTTCCTTGTGCTCGTTCGCTGTCGGCGCTTCTTTATTTTATAACATGCACCAACTAACCCAAAAAAGTTCTAGTGGAATTGGAAGAGTATAGTTCATTATAGTGGCTACCTTGATCTCTGAAGGTCTAAGCTGACCGCGCTCTACAACATGACCCAGGCAAATCATTTCTCCTCCACCTAAGTGACATTTAGCTGGTTTCACTATAATATTTGTCTCTTTCAATTTTCTCATTATGACTCGCATGTCCTTCCCACGTGTCCTTCCCACGTGTCGGAAGAGATGGTAACGTCGATGAGGCATGGCATGGCGAACTTCCCCGAACAATGAAGCACTCTTTCCACCATACTAGAGAAACAGTACGGCACGTTTTTAGGTCCAAAAGTGAACATAATTCGTCGGAACGTTCCAAATGGGAAACAACTGCGTTGTAACGGCTAGCTTGTTCAGTAAGGGGTTCTTGTCAATACCTTCGCACGAGGTCTAGCATACATATATAATTCGCCTACGACAATGTTTCCAACCATTCTTCCAAGTTCGGTATTGGATAGGTCTGATATCAGGTTGATTGACTGATTGGTTTTTATTTCAGACAACTAATACAGGGCATGCATGTCAAAACATCTGAATTCCTAGCTAAATGCTAGTTGGGAGCCGTGCAAGAAATTTCTTGTAAATAATTTTCAGGCATGTCGAAATATAACATAAGCATTTGGATAAGGATCTCCCAATACAAATACACATTTCAGACAATGGTAGTATTGATTTCAACCTTATGTAAGTAAAAAGTATGCACACAAAAGCAAAAAGTACACAAATTCAGTCCACCAATGTGTCAATGAAGGCAGGAAAAAACAACATTTTTTGGTCCATGCCCCTTTTTCTCGAGCATTTTGCCCCAGAAGAGCCGAGCACCAGGCTAGAGGAAAGATTTCAGTCATTGGAAACCGCTGAGTACTCGGCGGCACCGGGGATCGAACCTGCTACCTTCTGAATGCGAGGCGAAGGCGTTCAGACGCCAATAATCTACGCATGGCCTCAGATCCTGCTCTGGAATCTAGAATAGCATTAGAGGCGATGTGTAGTCCCTCTCGCTACTATAACTCCCAAATCATGCATGCGATAGATCTCCTCATCCATATTTCCGCACGGCTGAAAAACGATACGGTTTACTACAGATCGGTTCCTCCGATGTCCGATGTCGTAATATACGACCGTGGTCTGACCAGGGCGGTTTGAAAGCACCTGTTCAAGCTCTCTCATTTAGATCCGCTTACTGGGCGGCCCTTAGACGTGCGTCCAACATCAACATTCCAACAATACCTCTAAACTGCATTCGATCGTGTCGTCAGATGTCAGGATTCCCTGCTCTTCCTCATCAGTAGCGTTTAGTCATGTTTACAATCACATGACGCTGAAGGCATGGTTTCATCGAGTTGTATATCTTGGTGGACCATTTCTCTAACTTGACGTCGTAGTTAGTATCAGAAGGCCTTGATACAAGTCTTGCGGGCCGCGCCCTGTCAACGTCGAGCTTGTTTCTTTTTCTGAAGTAAGACGCTCTAACCGGTTTATTTGAAGCGAAATATAAACTGTGCGAAACAAACGGGACTGAACGAAACACACAAGCACAGATCACGCGCAGAGCTTGTGTGTTTCTGTACCTTTTTTGTGCCTGTGTATTCTTTCAATGCCTGTCCTTAGCGCAGTTTATTTTTTGTTTATTTTTCTTCGATGGTCGCAGCAGCATAAGCTGGCTACCTACTTCGAGGGTGCGGTTTTTGCTGACTTGCAAAATATTCTTTTGACAAGGTTTTCGCTGCCTTGTTGTGACTCTCCACAATGCCTTTCATTTTTTCAAGCCTCTGAAGTAGGTTGAGGACGTATGAGACGACATTTGGGCCGTCATCGCCGTCTTCCCTAGATTTTCGCAGCAAGCGCAACGGAGGTCTTACGTTTCGGCCATACACAAACTCTGCGGTGCTAAAGTCTGTGCTCTCATGGGGAGCAGACCTGAAGGCGAACGTAGCTCTGGCAATGCAGGCCTCCCAGTCACATTTATGCTCAAAGCAAATGGCCCTCACTTAAGTACTGAGTGCATTCGCTCCACTAAGTTTGACTGTGCATAGAACTGTGCACTGGATCCCTCATTTAAAATGTGAAAGTTGAGTAGCTGGTAAACACGATGAGAATTCAGGATACAGAACAGATATTCATCTGATGAAGACGACCTTAGTGTGGAAGCAACGCACGACACCTTAAGAGATATCATTACTGAGAGCGCCGAAGAAGTAGGCTGTAGGATAGTTAGAGATGATACCGGTAAATTATCGAAGGAGACGAAAGATTCGATTAAGAAACGCGGAAGCATGAAACCCTCCAACATACTCAAATTTCACGAGGAATTTAGTGATGTCCTTGCCGACGACAAAGGATGGAAGTTGGTCGTGGATTCTCGGACCGTTATAGGGAGCTGTCGTAGAAGCAAGAACAGGCGCTGGCGCGCTTTTGCCGAGCTCCAAGTCCGTCCTTTTAATTTCGTGGTCTCTAATCGCCCGACGTTCGAGCATTTCCTCCTCGCGACGCTCCTTTTTTTTCTGGCTGCCTCGCGGTGTTCATTTTATTTTCTTTCCGCTCACAGCATTCCTCAATGTTCGCAGCCTCTGCGCTTTCCTCAATTGTCACGTTCCTAGTCCTCATGGCCTCAATGATCTCATTTTTGTTTTCGTTTTGTTGAGCCCAAATCAATGCCCAACTCCCCCCAAATTTGAATATCTCACACCGGCCTCTTGCTGTTTGCCCTTTTTGAATATAGTTGACGTTCACTAAATCACGCAGTATTTCATAACCTGCCTTGTTTACCCTAATTTTGGTTTCCAAAATACTCG
The DNA here is from genome assembly GCA_023969395.1 of Amblyomma maculatum. Lineage (NCBI taxonomy): Eukaryota > Metazoa > Arthropoda > Arachnida > Ixodida > Ixodidae > Amblyomma > Amblyomma maculatum. The sequence continues at coordinate 204,077 of JAJIZL010021696.1, forward strand.
TCACTTGGCTATGAAATAGCACTGAATAATGGTAGAGTGGGAAGCCTCAGTTCGCAAGTGGAGGCAACGTTTCGACAAGTGAACTTGTCTTCGTCTGGGCAAACTGAGGATCCCCCCTCTACCCCTGTTCAGTGCTCTTTCATGCCATGTAACCATGGTTTTTCTCTTGTTCTACACTGGATTTTCATTAGGCTAGAAACACGCAAGGTCCCCACTGTACTTTACCAAACCTTTCTCTAAGCTATTATAACCTAGGTCAGAGAAAGTCTGGAATTTGAGGGAAACTTCAGGTACTCACCGCGCTGATGTGCCTGACGCTGGTCGATTCGCAGCTTCCATCATGCGTTGCGAGGCCACCGATGCCAGCATGATCATGCTTAGGACCCCCGACAGCTGCCTTGTTGTTGTTGCGACTGTAGGAAGAAGGGAAAGAAAATGCACGGGCCTGCTACTGGCACTGTAGCTGAGCTATCTACGCTGCCTCATACGGACAGAAGAGAGAATAAATAAGAAAGAAAGAGGAGAGGGAGAGAAAGACGCGCGTCGTAACAGTTGTGGTCCACCACCGAAGCGGTTGCAGGTGTAATGACGGCCTACAACAGATAAAAATTCCGTGGCAGGCTAGCCCCCGCCGCAAGCAGCGTTGACGAAAGGAAAAAAATGAATGCAGTCGTAGTCAATGGCAAGCAAGAAATGGTTACAGCAATCTCTTTAAAACAAGATCATAAAAACAGCGGATGAGGCTGCAATAGCAGTGGCTCTTGCTCAGGCCGAGGCAAAATACATAGTCAGTGAGAGCAAAAGCGCAATCGGGAGTTACACCGCAGGAGTCATAGCGACGACCACGGGTAGGATCCTTGATCAAAAGCCACTAGAAAGAGACGTCACCCTTGTTTGGACGCCAGCCCACGCAGGCGTGCCCAGAAACGGCGCACAAACTAACCCGAGATCTCACACACCGGGCTGGAGGAGTGCCACCGAAGCAAAGCAAACAAGAGGACCTCATTACCTATAGCGGAATAACAACGCAATGAAGACTGAGCAGGAGGGTCCTACCACCACCAGACCCCACGTTAGGCAAAAAGGAAGCAGTAGCATGGACAAATACATAAAAATACATACCTGAACACAGTTGCAGGCAACTATAGATGGCCAGAAATACGATCAGATCTATGTTCATTAAGTAAAGAAAGGAGATCACTAGATCACATACTATGGAAATGTGCGAAGTCACTAGGCTGGGCTAAAAATATAACTAAAGATACCTGGGAGACCCTTCTGCGAAGCTCAGGCCAAAGAGAAATTGTTCGACTGGCCGAAGATGCCGCCGGAGTCCAAGAACTACCGGCCGGCAACCAAGGTGACTGTCCCACCTTCCGGGTCTAACCCCCGAAGAGCGGGATAGTCACTCTGTTGGACAAATAAAAGTTTTCTCTCTCTCTCTCTCTCTACCAGTCCTAGCCCCATAAGGTAAGTAGCAGCCACCCCTGATATTCTGGTTACCAGTGTTTTGCCTTAGGAGTACGGCCGTAGCTCAAGTCACCCGTTTCGTGGTCTAGAGCGGCCTGCTCACTTGGTGGAGCTATGAATCTGTGTCAGCGTCGATGAGATGAACAAAAGCTTATTTACAGCACAAGACCGGCACAGGGCCGAAAGTAACTCCCTATAAACAACTGCAGTCGCACAGTGACGGCCGGATAGACTACGACGCGTCCCGTCAGCGAGTGGTGCTGCACTCGACCAACGCTCGTGAAGGGCTCAGTCTGTGTGTGTGACGTTGAACTGACGTGTGTTTCAGTTTCACCACCGCTGCCAACATGCAGATAAGAGGAACGAATGGAAGGGAGGAGAGGAAATGAGTAGAAAAGAAAAACGCGCAGGCAGGCGAAGTTGGAAAAATGCCGAAATCCTACAGTGAGGCGTCCTTGGAAGTCTCTAGAAGGAAGCCCAGAAGGACCCTGTACGTGCTTGGACTTGTGGCCACGGGGAAAGGGGAGTCCTTTGGTCTCCAGTGCAGTACCCTCGCTTGTATAGCCTTCAACGTCGTTGACATTCATATTGCTCAATCCGAAGAGAGCATGTGATGGCTATCAGAGATGTCTGATCAGCGAGCGCCCTGATCGCCAGCTTGAAATCTGCCGCGGCGCGAAGTCTACTTGCCGCTGGGAGAATGGCGTTCGGCTGTCTGGAATTCTTCAAGCGTGTTTCAACACGACGCTCGCAATGCTTCATTGTACTACGCCGCTACCGTGCAGAGCAGCACCAGGGCTTGCAATGTGGGTGTTAGCAAGAGCAGCTTGACATCGGCTGACAGAATCCTGGTTACTTGGCCGGTACAAGGTATGCGGATTGTATAACTTGGTAGTGAGCGATGTCCATGTGTGAAATCAGCTGCGTGCTGAACTGAGTGCACTGCTCATTACTTAAAAATACAAATATCTTCGTTGCAGTGATTAAAGCAGAACTTATCATTTTGTAAAAGGCGACACCAGACGATGTTCGCATACTTCGTGATTGGGTAGGTTTAAACTCGTACATACACTCCTTGCTTTCGTTACCAGAAAAACGCAAGGCGCCTTTCGGGCAAAGGGCTGTCTGTAGCTTTTTAAGTGATATTGTTCCCTTGGGCCTTTTGACATAGCAATTTTGAGGCGCTCATCGTCATCACCATCATCACCATCATCACCCGGATTTCACCAACTGCAGGGCGAAGGCCTCTCCCATATTACTCCAACTAACCTGGTCCTGCGCTTGCTATATCCAATTGAGCACTGCTAAATTCTTAGCCTCATGCTCCCATCGTTCTTCCACTCCCTGTTACGATTTCCTTCCCTTTTAATCCGATTTGTCACCCTTCGCAACCATCCATTATCCTCTGTTTACACTGCATGCAATGTCCATACCTATTTCTACATGATTGCCACTAGAATGTGATTAACTCCTGTTATTTCTCTTATCCATTCGGCACGCTCCCTATCTCCTAACGTTACCCTTACCATTTTAGTTCCAAAGTTCTCTGTGTTGTCGCTGGCCTCCACGTTTTAACTCCATTGGTGAGTACAAATAGGACGCAACTGTTATATACTTTTTATTGAGCGATACCCGTAATCCGAGAGTCATATTCGGCGAGTACTTTCTAACTTGAGACATTAATTCACAAATAGTTACTCTTCGTTACTTTTTCAATGATGAAAATGCCAGAAGTTTAACATAACCGAAGTTTTCATGCCTTTTTTTCTCACTGACAATGAAAATTTTTGGTAAGATGACAATCATTCGCCTGCTATTACACACCCGATAACGATAAAGAAGTGTTAAACCTTTCCTAATGTTTGGAAGTATTTGTTTCTTGACAGCAAACAAAATATCCTGCAAATAAACGCAGGCCTAAGTTACGTGGACACGACGGCCCTGCCGTGATGATGTCACCTCAAGTGCCTTTGTTTTTGCAGGTTTGCGCATCGCTCCTGATCCTTGTATCTGACACACTGACTGTTATAAAGGCCGTCGGACAGCAGAAATCGTATTCCGAAGTTGCGATCAACGAAACGCTGTGGCGGCTTCCTGGATTTATCGCCGACGCCTCTCGCCGTGCACCAAGTATGGCCGATCATCGCCTCGTGAAAAACGTCCTCTGCGCACCTTCGTTGAGCACAGTGACGTCACACAACCGACATACGTCACGAAGCCTGCCGGCTATTAATCTGCTGCCCCGACCAACGTTCACCAGTGGACACGGCGGCCCTGCCGTGATGGTGTCACCTCAAGTGCCTTTGTTTGTGCAGGTTAGGGCAAAAAGATACGGTTTTCTTAGCAACCACCTCTGTCTCGTTGTGCTGCCGTGTCCACAAGTACTGCTTGATTGTGTCAACGACTGCCTTTCTTTGGTATGCATACTGCTGAAGCTTTCAGGGGATGTAGAGGAAAACCCTGGGCCTGTTTCAGAAGCTATCCTAAATGAAATTCTCAAAACTCAAAAATGAAATATTGGCCACAGTTACTGTAATTCAAGAAAAACAAACATCGTCTGAGGCAGATATAGTGAAATTGCAAACAAGACTCGATTCCATCGAAGCGAAGCTCGTGGTCCTAGAGGAATCCCAATTAAGGCTATCTAAAATTGAGACTACTATGAGTGATTTTCAAGCGGAAATCGCTGCACTCGCTAAACAACTTGATGGCTTGCAAAATCAGACCCGGCGGAACAACTTGATTGTAAGAGGTATACTGGAAGAAGAAAATGAAAACGACGAAACATTGCTGAGGAAAGTAAACGACGAAGTTTTTGAGGCAAAACTCGGAGAGAAGCTAAGTACCATTGAAAGAATGCACCGTCTTGGTAAGCTGTCTCCGGGAAAGCATCGCCCAGTTATCCTTAGGATCGGTGATTTTTGGGAAGAAACTAAGATTATGAATAATTGCTGCAAGCTTAAAGGAGGGCAAATAAGCATTTCAGAGGACTATTCTAAAAGAGTGCATGATGTAAGAAAGAACCTCTGGAATTCCACTGTAGACGAAAGGAAAAACGGGGCCAAGGTTAAGATGGTATTCGATAAGATGAAGGTGAACAAAATCCTTTACGCCTGGGACGAAACTACGAAACAAAGGTACAAATGTCATACCCCTTCTGGAAGTAGCGATGTACGCAGAAACACAGAATCAAAACCATTCAAAGTCATAAAAGTTAATGCCATAAGTATATTAAATAAAATTGTCGAATTAGAAAGCATAATCATAGAATATGAACCAGACATAGTAGTAGTCACCGAAACGTGGCTGCATAGGGATATACTCGACATTGAAGTTACTACTCCTAATATAAAATAGTAAGAAAGGACCGAGAAGACCCAGGGGGGGGAGTTGCATTAATTATCAAGGACAGCATAGCATTTAAGCGCTATAGGTCAAAATAAAACTAGATAAACAAACAATCTTCATCGGGGCTGTTTACAGGGCCCCAAATGCTCCGGTAGACGTTTTGGTAAATTTACGAACATTTATGGACTACGCATCACGATAGTAGGACGTTATTACTGGCAGATTTCAATCTACCCGGCATTGACTGGTGTTCGAAATTACCTGCAACACGAGAAGTGCATAGTTGTGAGCAGTTACTTGATCTGTCTTTTTGTGATAATTTAGTTCAAGTTGTATCAGATTATACAAGTATATGTCCTACAACATCATCTATACCGGATTTGATTTTTGTTTCTGAGCGTATAGAAACTTCTCTCTGTGAATGTGAAATCTTGGAAGGCTTGTTCGATCATAGGATGGTTATGTTATCCTTAAAGGCATCACCAGATTCCTCAGATACTTTGCCCAAAAAACGTTTCTTTAATTTTCAAGCCGCTGATGATGCTGCGTGATTGACTGCCTGGATTATTCATATGAAGATTTTGTGCAGCTGTATGACTCTGATGCTAGTACTGACTAACTATGGGAATTTTTTTCGGAATTAGCAGACCAATGCCTTAATTAATTTGTTCCAAAGAAATTTAAGAGCACCAATAAAAAGAGTCCCTGGATAACTAGAGACATTCTTCATCTGAAACGACGAATTAAACTTAAACGTAAGGCTTCCTCACACAACCCAAACCCAGCAAATAAACTATGTATTCGCCGCATGAGCCAGGATTTAAAGAGACTTCTTAAGGAATCAAAAGACAGATTCTATAATGTGACGCTCACGAAATTTCTTTGCGAGTCTCCTGGTAAATGTTGGCGCTATATAAATCTGTCAAAGGTTCTGCACCATGCTGAGACCGAGGAGAACGCTCATAAACGTGCCGAAGACTTTAATTTATATTTTTCACTTGTTTACATACGTGATAATGGTGTACTGCCTCCTTTTAATGCTGAAACTGAAAGGCCATCTATTACTAACTCACAAATTGATGAGCAAGGTATTCTAAATCTGCTATTATATATTGGCATCAAGAAACAAGAAAAGCCAAGGTCCAGATCGTATACCTAACGAGTTTTTATATAGGTACGCTGAATGGGTATCTAATTATTACTTGACCAGAATATCTCAGTCTTCTTTTACTAGTGGATGCTTCCCAACTGACTGGAAGCGAGCAAGAGTTATACCAGTTCATAAAAGCGGAAATAATGCCGTTAGCAATTATCGCCCGATCTCGCTCACTAGTGCAGTTTCGAAGTTGCTTGAATATATACATAAACACCTGCTCAACTACCTCGATCAGCATGTATTATCGCCAGCATGGCTTCCGAAAGGGACTGTCCACAACTACCCAACTGATAGAAATAGTTCAAGACCTCGCAGAAACAATAAATTAACGTGGTCAAACAAACATTATATATACCTTGACTTTCCGAAAGCATTTGATAAAGTTTCACACCAAACATTGTTATATAAGATTAATGCGCTCTTTAAAAATCAAACGCTAAAACAATGGTTTTCCGCGTATATATCCTCTCGTGAACAGTATGTATTTGTTAGAGGTGGTGAATCTAGTATTATTTCTGTTGCTTCTGGTGTGCCGCAGGGTACAGTTTTGGGCCCACTCCTCTTTCTCATCTTCATTAATGATCTGCAAAGTAGCATTGATGTTCCAATAAGACTTTTTGCTGACGACTGCGTGATGTACAGTAGCGTAAATACGATTGATGATCAGATTAAATTAAATTTAAACCTACAAAGAATAGTGAAATGGTGTAACGACTGGCAGATGGAATTAACCTAAAAAAGTCTGTGTTCATGTCAGTAACTAGGAAAAAGACTGTTCTTAGTTTCAATTATCAAATAAATGGTTACATGCTAGAAAGAGTCGATCAGTATAAATTCCTAGGCATAACTTTTACATCAGACCTACGATGGAATATTCACATTGAAAATGTCTTTTCCAAAACTTATAAAACACTATGGTACCTGCGATGCACTATGCACAGTGCTACCCCAGATGTAAAGTGCCTGGCTTACAAAACCCTCGTCAGACCAATTATCGAATATGCTAAAGTAGTATGGGATCCTCACACAGCAACTAATTGTCACAAGCTAGATAGGATTCAGCGACTCGCTGCTAAGTTTATATATAGCAAATACCGCCGTAACCATTCTTCAACAGACCTCTGCCAAAAAAGCCCAACTACCAATGCTAGAAAGCAGAACCAGGTATGAAAGACTGAAAACTCTTTACCACCTTATCAATAATTATCTAAAAATAATAAATCAGATTACTTTGAGATCAAAACTAATGAGACATCAAGGCATCGTCATAGTAGGTTCGTCCCCATTGCCGGCTATAAAAAATAATTGCTTCAAGTTTAGTTATTTTCCGCGAACTTGTAAAGACTGGAACTCTCTTCCAGATTCTGCTATTCGATCTTCATCATTATGTGAATTTGTACGCCATTTAGAAACTTTCATCTATGGCACTAGCACAGGACGATGAGGTTATAATGCTGTTTAACCGTGCGGTTCGGGTAAGATGGCTGTTTTTCTGATTTCTGTGTCATGCATTTTTGTTTTGTTTGTATGTGTATTCAGAGACGATTCTTGATCGACTATTGATTTTCATCGTGTTCTGTATTTCTCAATTTTTCGTTTTGTATTTTCCACTCCTGTTACAGCCCCTTATGGTGGCTGACAGTATTAATAAATGAATAAATGAAATGAACATATTGTGCTAAGTATACATTAAAACCATAAAAGACGGGCATAATTTAGATGGGAGAGCTCCATGAAAATATGTGCTAGCGTATTGAGTTGTTTATCTTCGTTTGGCTTGGCGATTCTTTCGCGGCGCAGCACTTCAACTCACTTCTATAGTGACAGGCGGAGCCAGTAGGGTATGACAATGTACACATGGCGTCCTTAAAAGCTTCAAAATTTTAGTACGAACGTATCTGGCCCAAAATAATTTTTTCCCTGGGGATATATTGGAGACTGGACGCCTTTCAAAAGGCAGACTTTTATAACAACGAAACAAATTCATCGCATATTGTATAAATATTTTATGGTGATTTTATTTGCAGAATTGGATCTCGTCCTGCCAATAGGATAGCTGAGAAAATCTTTACAAAGGACTGCAAATCTTGCACCGATGGGCGGATTTAGGCAGTAATGTAGCGCCTGCCTAGATCAGTCTACCCAGAGATTTCGTCAGTTTTTGCATCACGTGATAACCTGGACGATCGCGCTGCGTTTCGCTGTCAAATCCAATTCGTCCGCAACATCGCTGATAGCCTCCTCATCAGCACTTATTGACCGCGGTCATTTCGCTAGCAAACGGCGGTAAGTTGTGTTTGCATATGTTTCTATGGGTCGCTCTCCTGACTCCATCACCATACGTTTTGGGGGCTTTAAAATGTACTGCACCTCTAAAATGTGATTTCATGCTTTCACAATCTGTTCCGGATGCTTATGGGTGTCCTGTACCAATACACGACATCATAAGTGCCCTTGAAATGAGAATATTGCTTTCAAAACTTTCGATTACGTGTCTTCTTATGGGCGCTCAGCCTACTTTGTACCCCCAGTCTGCTGCTACGAAACGAAAGTCGCCTTTGTAAACACGCTGTTGGTTTCTACAACTACTTCTTTCGAGGCTAATGCTGATAAACCTTTATTGTGTAGAAGGGGGGAGGATTGAGAGCAGTTGGCTAGCGTACCGCAGGCTGTGAAGACCTTTGAACGCCGGCCCACTCGATGTCTTTGAAATGAATGTCAGTGTAATCGTTGGACCTTAGCTTATTGCAAGTTATTTAGAGGTATCAAGCAAGAGTTCTGAGGCAAGCTTCTGAGCTTTGCACGTCCATATCATAACGTCGAAGTTGTCTTTCTCGCCGCAAAAGCGGCAGAAGGGCATACACTTATTTATGAATTTTTGGTTTGGTTTGGTTCGCGGGGGTTTAACGTCCCAAAGCACTCAGGCTTTGAGAGACCACGTAGTGAAAGTCCGGAAATTTCGACCACCATGGGGTTCATATATGTAGTTTGGGTTGGGGAGGCTCCCGGTCTGTAGCTGTCTCTTTATGACTCGCTGGTGTCAAGTCAATATTTTATGAGGTGGTGGGAGTGTTGTTATTGTATTTTAATGTGCAGCGAGTTCGTGGTATGATACGACTGGCTCGCGCAAGGGTTGTGGTTCTTGATTTGTGCCACAGCTCGGCCGGCTAAGTCTCGATCGTATTAGTGTGGAGCCTCATTTTCCGGATTGGCCGCATGAGCTGGCGTCTAATTAGATCGATATCTCGCAAGAGATATGATTCCATTATTTTTATGAGTATTTGTGAGGCGGGATTGGAAACTCCACCTCTAGAAAAGTTGCTGATCGCCAACGTGGAGTCGCTTACTATGGTAGTAGCATTTATAAAGGCGATCGTCACGGCCTTCTCTGCGACTAGCGCTCTGATGTGGAAACCGTCTCCGCCATAACCAGTGTGGCTGGGTTAAATCTGAGGTGTGTAACTCCCATATCAAATACCCTATTGATGTCTTTCGCGTATTCTGCGGCCTCGACATAGAGGAAATGTCACGTCCTAGCCAGAGGACGGGACGATGTCAGCGACCGCAGGTCACCCGGGCGGCAGCAGGAACCAGCGCGACGGCGGGGATATCCAAAACACCGAAAGAATTGCCCTCATCAGCGTCTTCTTTCTTCACGGAACGCTCGCACTTCCTCTTCTTCGGCTACACTGCCTCCCACCGTAACGAAGCATCGTCCCGATGCTAAACACAAAATGAATTAACCGCCGCGCAGAAGCACACACGGTCTTGGAACATTTGCTAGTGGAAGGAAGGGTTCTCGGTGATCATTGGTGATACGGCTTAAGCCGCACTACATGCACAATGTCAGGACGCGAGGAACGGGGTGACGACGGTTGCGTTACGCAGGGCAGCACCTCGTAATTAAGTTCACCGACACGACGAACAACTGTGTACGGCCTTACCGCTTCATCAGTTTTTCTGAAAGCCCTCAACGGCGAACCGGTGTCCACACCCACACCTTGACGCCGGGACGGAAATGGACGGTACGTCTCAGGAGGTTTTAGTGACGTGCATAGGTGCGCTGCTGCTGTCGTATGTGGAGTCTGGCCAGTGGCCGAGCCTCCTCCGCGCGTTCGCATACTAGCCGGGTATCATCAGCTACGTCGTCTGGCGGTGCGTGAGGCAGCATAGCGTCAAGCATGGTGGTGACTTCGCTTCCATGCACCAGCTGGAAGGGGGACATACGGGTGGTTTCCTCGACTGCGGTAATATAAGCGAAAATGACATAGGCAGTACCTCGTCCCAGTTCCGATGGTAGATGTCCACGTCCACGAGGTACATGGCGATCATATCGGCTATAGTTCTGTTGAGCCTCTCCGTCAGCCCATTAGTTTGCGGATGATAAGCTGCGGTTCGGCGGCGGCTTGTCCAGCTAGGCGCAAGTTGCCTGAGTGAGCTGCACCACAAACGCGGCGCCACGATCAGTAATCAGCACTGCTGGGGCACCGTGCCGGAGGACAAAGCTCTCGATGAACAATTTGGCTGCTCAGCCGTTCCCGACGGAACTGCGCGGGACTCCGTGTAGCGCGTTAGATGGTCCGTCGCTATGCTAATGTACTTGTTGCCTGATTGCGACGTTGGAAATAAGCCCGCAAATTCATTTCAGTCGTTGTCACAAGCTGCTTCAAATATTATACAGCGGAAGATGCGGGAGCTTATGGCTGGAATATAGAGCG
>JAJIZL010021696.1:227504-260445 GCA_023969395.1 Amblyomma maculatum
CACGAAGAGTCGGACACGACTGAACGACTGAACTGAACTGAAAAAAACTACCGGCGTAAATCACACTGAGAAGTATATAAAAATCAATGCTTAGGGTGGGGTAAAAGGATAAAAAACGGAAGATGATCACTAAGGTCACAAGCAAGTACACCAGAACGCACTTCATGCCGTGGAAAATCTGTGAAAAACAAATCAATAGTAGTTTGAGTACTTTGCGTTACACGTGTGGGCACATTAGTAACATTTGTGCAACTGTAACTAAGCATTGGTTCAGATAAATTTCTAGCCGCAATACTGTCCCTTTCAGCATCAATATTAAAATCTCCTAGGGCAACAATGACTTGCTCACCGGCACCAAATCTTCTAGTGTATTTTCAATGTACATCAAGAAGTTCTTTGAGCAGCCTTATGGCGGCCGATACACTAACACAATCGAGATACCACATGAATCCACGACCAGAATTTTATAATCCTTATTAACAACTGAATATTTTTCCAATAAAGCATGAGGCATCCCTTGGCAAAAATACAAAGACAGGTACGCCACCTCCTTTCTTGTTCTTTCTAAGTAGCCATCTATTTTACCTATGTCTAAGCTGTTTGTGAACCAGGTTTCAGTAAAGGCTGAAACATCAGATTCGTGTTCAAGAAGATTTATGTAGGCAGAGACATCAACTTTGTTTCTTAGGCTTCGAGAATTAAGGCAAAACATGGAATAGAGTCCATCTTTTGAAGCAGCCGGTTGTAAAAGGGTTTTGAAATCATCGACACGATAATATCTTTTATTGAAAGGCAGGCTATAATGGCACATTTCCATTCTGTTCAGGAATCGCGGATTTACTTTAAACAGGTATCTTACTCAACTACATTCTGAGTGGCATCAGTAGCTAGTAGTAGGCGTATCTTAGATAAGTCAGCTTCACTAGTGATGCACAATGCCAGAAAACCGGGAGCCCTTCGAAGAAACTCTGCCGTCCTTTTGCTATGTGAACTGATAACCCATCTCTTGAGCACGTGTGCGTGCCAACCAAAGCAGGCAGAGGCCGCAAAACCGTTTTCGTTTCCGCGTGTGCCGTTGTCCGTGGTGTCAGATGTTAACGTACGTGGAGGCTCTTTCTTTAGGCCGAATTCGGCATCGCCGCCTCCAGGCGTCGCCGTTCTCAGTTTTCCCGACGAGGATGAGGAGACAAGCTCTCACGGCGAGACCCGTGAGGAGGCGTGGCGAGTGCGAGCGGGATACACGGTCATCAGTTTGCATCGGTGATGAAGAGCGTGGAAAATGTTCACGGTCATCAGTTCGCATAGGGGATGAAATGAGTCGAAGATACTCCTGGATATCTCGGGGTTGTTCACCGTAACGAGGTAGCCGTTTGCTCTGGCTGAATCCTCGCAGCCCGAGATCTCGGTATGGGCAGCAGCGGTACATGTGGTCAGGTTCACCATAGTGAAAACACAACGGTCGGCTGTCCGCAGTCCTCCATATCTCGGCTTTTCTTCGTCTCCGCGGCTCCGAGTATGTTGTGTCATGCTGCGCCAGGAATTCACGGCGACGAGGCCCAGAATCCGTAATCCGTTGGTACTGGTGGGGTACGGGCGGAGGCCGATGGAGAACGGCAGCATAACTTTCAGCCGGCTTCTGTTCTGCAGCAGCAACAATTGGCCCAGTAGAGATGGCTTCCGGTGTGAGCGCCTGTCCACTTCCCCACGAACAGCCGTAGCGATGGATACTGACGAAGGCTGCTCAGGAGCTGGGAAATACCTCCTGAGCTCTTCGCGCACGACTTCGCGAATGATTTCGCGGATTTCGGTGAGGCCAGTACCACTAGGTCCAGACGAGGCAAGGCTCGAGCCATTGGGGTAGATTCCCAGTCGCTGATAGTGGTTTGTTCGCGTGGCCAATGCGCCCTCATTGCTAGTCGCTTCGGCCACAAAACTGGCTACTGCAATCTGCGGATCGCGTATAAGTCCGCCAAAGATCTCGTTTCGGACGTCCCGCCCCCAAGGCGCGCACTTTCTTTTCCTCCGTAGCCTGTGGGTCCGCGCGGGCACTTAGGCGCAGCGCGTCCTCTACAAAGCTTCTCAGCCTTTCGGCAGAGCCCTGAGTTCGAGCTTGGAGGAGATCTTCGGCGTGCTGTCACCGGTGCTGGTTCGCAAACTCGCGGACCAATTCGTTCTTGCAGAGCTCCCAAGAGTTCAACGAGACTTCGTGGTTCTCGAACCAGTGCCATGCCGTTGCCTCCAGAGAGAAGTAGATATTCTGAAGGCACTGATCGGAGGTCCACCCGTTGTGGCGCGCAACCCGCTCGTGACGTTGAACCCAGTCTTCAACATCGTCAAGGCCATCGCCACAAAATATGGTGACAGTACTTGGGATCACCGGCACGTAGATAATCCGCGCAGCAGCCGCACTGTCGGCTTGCTGGGGCTGGAAGGACATAGTGACGTTGACCCTGGCGGTCTTCCCCTCGGGAAAGAGTCCCAATTCCGGAGCTTGGCCGTGTTGACGTCGACTGACGCGGCTTTCAGGTGCTGTAACAGGCTCTAAGAAAATTTGGTGGCTTGGACTTAAGACCGAGCTCGAATTACGTGTACAGCTACGCTGCATGGGATTCCCACCTGGCGACTCCACCAAATGTCACGTGGACCGGACGATGTCAGCGACCACAGGTCAGCAGGGCGGCAGCAGGAACCAGCGCGACGGCAAGGATACCCAGAACACCGAAAGGATCGCCCGCATCAGCGTCTTCTTTCTTTGCGGAACGCTTGCACTTTCTCTTCTTCGGCTACAATATCATGCAAGCGGCTGAGGATCTTGTGCCGGCTCTTAGCTCGTGCTTATTTTAGTGTGTTGATTGTTGGCACGTTTCCAGAGTTTGCAGCCTGAGCCCCAGGATCCTAATCTCCTGGACCTTTGTTACTTCCACACCCAATATAATGGCCGTCGTCAAGGACGCATTCAGATTGCCTTCATGAAATACTATAACTTCCGAGTTTTCAGGGGCCCTTTCGAGGCCTGCTTTCCTTGCCTCTTCATGAATGATGGATGCTGCTGCTTGAAAAGCGGCCTCGATTTCACCATGAGAGCCTTTTGTTGCCAACGACGTAACATCATCCACGTATAGGCTGTGCTGCACTCCAGGGATATTGACGAGTCTTTTCGGGTCCTTGGTTTGGTTTGGTTTCTGGGGTTTAATGTTCCGATGCGACTCAGGCTATGAAAGACGTCGTAGTGGAGCACTCCAGAAATTTCGACCACCTAGGGTTCTTCAACATGCACTGACATCGCACAGTGCACGGGCGCCGCTGGGGCCTGAATTCAATCCCGCATCCTTTAGAACAGTAGTCGAGGGCCATAACCACTGCCGGCGAAGTCTGGGATCTTGATTAGTGCCAGATTAAAGAGAAATGATGACAGAAAACCTCCTGACTGGTGCCCCAATTTCCCAGCTTTATTGATTCGGATTACCGAGTGCCCACGTCCAGCTCCACCATATGCTCACTGAGAAAGGCCCTGGTGTAGTTGTAAGCCTTCCGCCAAGGGTTAATTTTGTTTTGGTGTTCTAGTGCAGTATGATGGGAGATAATTACAGGGAATTCAGCTCAACACAGACACACACAAGAAAGAGTATATCACGGGCGCTTTTAATTATGTGTAAATATGTGTGACAACCAACTAGTTAAGAAGTTAACTCTCTTATAATGGGACACTGTCAACTGCTCTCTTTAGGTTGATAACCCAGATTGCCTGCTAATTACCTTGTTATATCTGTTAATATTGCCATGTGACAGTTGAAGCATGACATCCTGTGCAGAAAATCTCCTTCTGAAGCCCAACATGGTGTGTGGTAGAAGCGACTATTCTTCTGCATAGTCTTGCGGTCTATTAAGCACAACAACCTCCATTAGCTTACCTATAGCAAGAGGTAGGCGAGATTGGCTTTAGGTTATCGAGGTTAATCTCCTTGCTGGGTTTTGGGTTAAAAATTATATTGGCGTGCTTCCAGGATTGGAATCAGCTTCCAGTCTCCCAGCATTCATTCAAGTAATACGTAAGTGCAGTGACCGATTTGAGATCTAGGTTTCACAGCATCTTAGTATTCATTTTATCTGGTACAGGCGCGGATTTTGCCTTGAGTTCGGACAGCGCGGCCCAGATCTCTGTATATGTTAAATGATCGTCATAGGTTGGGTTGTCGCATCTCGTACAGTTCGGGTACAAATCTGCATATTTAGGAGAGTTAGCGTATTTGTCTTGTAGTGACGAAATTAGTTCCTCCCCGCTTTCGGGATATGCATGGATAAGCTGTTCGATGGCGTTCCTGTTGTTGACTGTCTTGGGCTGAACCGGGTCAAGTCAAGGATGTGGCGGAGAATGTTCCACGTGTTCTCGTTTCCCAGCAGCCCGTTAAGCTTGTCGCATACATGATACTAGTTCGGGCGTGAAAGGTTAAGGACGTGATCTTCAATTCACTTTTTAAGCAGTACATGCGCAGCTTGAGCTTCCGATCAATTCTCTGCTTTTTCCATTTCCTCATGAGGGTGTGTCTTGCTTCCCACTTATGGGCTAGCCTGGAGTCTACGACGTCCACTTCTCCCCGTCCATATCTGCAATACTGGTGTGCTTAAGGGCGCCCTTGCATATATCCTGCACCCACTTCTCCAAGTCCGAGATGCTGCATGGCGCATTACTCCCCCTGTTTTTTCTGAATTTATCCCAGTCCCTGCACTTACACGAGTCCCTTGCCTTCATTATTACGGGAGTTGGTTTCTGTTCTAATGGCGAGAATGTAGTGGTCGCTGGTAACCACTTCTCCCGTGTTGAGCCATGTGGGGTTCATAACGTTTCGAGATAGTAACATATCAGGATTAGTGTATATCGATACACTATCGCCGGTTATCTTCGGTTTGGTAGTATCATTCAGTAGCATGAGACCCAGCCAGCTCCTTAATCTTCGTATTGCACTGCCTTTGCCATTGGTTTTCGGGTAACCCCATTCAGGGTGATGGGCTCCCCAACTATGATAAGCTGATTCCTTCTGGTCTTCTTTACAATTTTTTCTAGGAGTTTACTTGTTGCCTGGGTATGATCCTTGGGAGAGCGGTAAACGTAGGTGCTCCTATATCCTTTTTAGGCGTGAATGATTTCAACAAGGGTATAATCTAGGCTTATGTCATCAATGTCGTACTGCACATAGCTGATGTCCCATTTGACCAGGACAGTCGTTGCTGGGAATATGCGAATAGTTCGCAGTTGCATAACGGTAACATATCTTGGAAGGGTAGCCACTCGGAGGGTTCTTGTGTTTCCGTACCCCCTTCTGTTCCACTACCAGGCTGTAATTAATTTGTGTTTGGCGCAATCCGTATTTTATTTTGACTTTATATCCCTCCGCGCCGGAGGAGATACGGTAGTTTTCTCCTTCATTCCTTATTCAGGGATACCCCGCTTGGCTCAAGTGCGTATAAAAAGGTGGTTACAACTTGGAAAAGAGCGGAGCTTCATTAGCACAGCACACATGGTCACGAGGCAAATTATTGCTAACTGTTATGGTTCTGGCAAAAAACGAATTAGCATGAAGGTTCGTTCTAGTCCAGAATTTTCGAATTTTGAAGTCATTAGCAGTTCCGTTAGATACATAGTGCAGTTGTTTGGTATAAGTATCGTTATTAATGCCGGTCCTGGCGTGATACATTCTCAAAAATAATTTCAATCGAAGTTTTTATTGACTATAGAGAGCACTTCCCACTCCACTTTGGTTTTCATTTCAGTGCAGCTCCCGCCTCGATTGTACCGGCCAGCAAGAACCTTGCCGCTCTATTCTGTATTCTCTCTATTTTCTCTCTCAACAGTGAGGGTCACACACAGCAATAATACTCCAGGATCGGTCTAACGAATGGCAAATGAGCAGTGTTTTTCAGGGTGCGGGGTGAAGATTTCAAGTTGCGCTTAATGGAATTTGAGCTCTGACGGCCTTTGAAACTACTTCATTCGTATGGGCATTAAAGGAGCAATCAGCCGATATTCATAGATTGTTGATTAGTTACATCAGTATTCAAATAGTACCGAGTGTCTCTTTTTTAGTCGTGAAGAATAGGTAGATACATTTGTTTCCATTTATTCCATTTTTCACTTCTCACACCATGCAACAATGTAGCTATAGCAGTGCGGAAATAAAGAGAATCCTGTTCAGTTAAGGTTTTTCTGTCTATGACACAGTCGTCAGCGAAAAAACGTAGTCGTGATGATATGGCAGCAGGAATGTCAATAATGTGAGCCAAAAATAATAGCGGCCCTAAGACGGAGCCCTGGGCAACTCCCGATTTGACCTCGAAAGCAATAGAAGTAGCTTCCTTTAGTATGTCGCATTGTCGACGCTGGGACACGTAATTGGTGATCCAGTTCCACACTTCCTATTTAATATTTACCATGTGAAATTTTTGAAGAAGCAATGGGTGACACACCGTTTCGAGAGCTTTTCGAAGTTCAAAAAACGACTGTTCGCCCGTTTTCAACCATTTTCGATACTACGTCATGGTAAAACTCACCTAGTCGTGTTGTGCAGGACAAGCCCTTACGAAAACCATGTTGTTCATCAATTATTAATCTGTGTTCTAATAAATGTTTCATTATTTATTTCTATAAAATATGCTCGATTATTTTTCACGAGATGGATGTTAGTGATTAAGCCTATGATTGTTTACCTTTTTTTTTCGCGCCATCCTTGTGAATTGGAAATACATGTGCCATTTTCTAGGCATCTAGTAGCACTCGAGTAAAAAAAGATTAGCCGTATCTTAGATAAAGGTAGAATGGGATAGGCCAATACGCGCTTCAATGTAAGGGGAGAAATACCTTCTGAACCACGTGCCTTGGTTTCATCTATATTTAATAATATTGATTCAATAACGTTCACGCTCCGCCGTGGTAGTGCAATAGTTAAGGCGCTCGACTACTGTGCCCAAGATGTGTGGTCGAATCCCGACCGCGGCGCCGTGGCGGCCGCTTTTCATCGGAAGCGAAAGGCTAGACGCCCGGGTGCTGTGCGATGTCAGTGCACGCTAAAGAGCCCCAGGTGGTCGAAAATGCCGGAGCCCTCCATTGCTGCGTCTCATAGCCTGAGTCGTTTTTGGACGTTAAACTTCATAAACATTATCAATACCGTTCCCGCTAATCTCGACAGGTGGTATGAACGGTGCAACACACTAACATTAGGAATACCGGAAGTATGTTTGGGGCAAAAATAAAGAATGAAATATTTATTAAAGCAAGACGCTTTAGCTGTATCATCAGATAATGTATTTTTTTATTTTTTTTTATTTATGCAACATACCCCTAAGGGCCCTCAGTTCGAGGGTACTACATGGGGGGGGGGGGAGGATACAGGCATATAATCAAAAGTAAACAAATAAACCACAATTACAAGAAACAACAACAAAACAGATAAATGCGTATGAATATTTCTAAAAATACAAAACACAAAATTAAACATTGACTGTTGTGAACCTGACTCCTGTGAACAATTTATTTTATTTCAATTGCGTTAGAATTTCAGCTTTTGACGTATTTCCAAAAGCATCTTGGACTCGTTTTCACGTTATCAGTCGTTCGCAGTGATTGTTTTAGTTTTACAATAACTAGTTATCTCAGCTAACTTGTTATATCGACAATACTTTGTGTTCTTTGAATGCGAGGTATAAACGTATTCTTTTCCTGATTAGACTCAAAATACTAGGAGTCACCCATAGATTCTTGCACTTTTTCAGCCTGGCTGAATCAGTACTCGGCACATACTTCTCTGTCAGTGCTATCACTTTTTGTTCAAATAGCGACCACAGTTGTTCAAAATCAGCATTTTCAGGAAAAAAAATCTAAAACAGACAAGTGAATAAATAGCTCCTGAGGAAGAATAATCAGAATAATCATCCTTATCGAATGAGAATACCCTCCTCGATTGAAGTGTCTTGTTCGTTTGATTGCATATTTAATGCTAGCTGTGACAACGAGATGGTTACTTATACCAGTAGTGCAAGTGGCAGAGTCTATTAAATTAGGTGGCTTGTGATTGGGGGAGTTGAACTTCCCGAAGCGACTCAGGCTATGAGAGACGGCAAACGTTTAGCGGCACAAAACGCACACACACGGGAAACGACAGAAAAAAAAAACGGACAGTAAGACCGCCAACTCCAGTTGGCGCTCTTACTGTCCGTTTCTTTCAGTCGTTTCCTGTGTGTGTGCCTTTTGCGCTGATAGTTGGCGTTCTTACTGTCCGTTTCTCTCTGTCGTTTCCTGTGTTTGTGTGCCTTTACAGCCGTTAAAATTTTGCAGGATGAACCAACAAGCCCTGCATCAAGTGCTTTTGCTATGAGAGACGCTGTTGTGGAGTGCTCAAAAAATTTCGGACCATATGGGGTTCTTTAACATGCACTGACATCGCACAGCACTAGGGTGCCTTGCTTTTCGCCTCAATCCAAGAGCGGCTGCCAAGGCGGAGATTCGATCGCGCGTCCTTGGGAATAATAGTCGAGCGCCGTAACCAATGCCCCCCCCCCCCCCCGATGGGGCGATTCTATTAAGTTAGGTGAATTACAAAGTAAGAGATCTAAAATGTTGTTATTGCGTGTCGGCTCGCTCACGCATTCAGTAAGCCGAAATTGTCAACAATGTTTTTCATTACACATATTTCATTCGACCAATTCAAGTCCGGTAGATTAAAATTGTCGTATTGTCCGAAATAGCACGCGGACAATAACGGCCGATCGCCCACGACAGCCGTCAGTGTTTTGTAGAGTGTGCAAGTGCGCGCGTAGTGAACAGTTGCCTGGACGCAGAACTATTGCGGAGGCCCGCCCGATGTGCCGAGTGCTCAGTGACCTAAGACATTTGCGGGTGGGCCTCGTTCCAGTGTGGGATTGCAGATGGCAGGAACGCTAGACAAAATGAGCCTTCTGGTTGGTCGCTTCGAATTTGGTGGCTGGTGATGTCACTTCTCTGTAGACAAATCAGGTGCGCCGCTCGCCCGGAGAGCTTTTTTCGACGACAGTATGAGCCAATAAAGGCTTTCTCCGAACTTTCCCGAAAACAGTTTCGAGCGAAAATGTTTGAGCAAATCAATACCAACTTTTTAGCCGTCGCTGCCTACTCTCTTGGTTAGGTGTGGTGCTGCACAGCTCCGCGTTGACGTTATTTTTGGGTTGCTTCCACGCACTCAAGTGTGCTTTCAATCATGTGCATGCATTTTTGCATTTATCAGTACGTGCAAAATATTGAAGTGTGACCAGCATCACCGATGCTTGAAACGAGGATATGGCGCTGCGCAGAAGACTATGCTTGACGTGGCGTAACATGGGGCGGTGTTGTTCCTGGGTGTCACGGGAGCTATGACACTGGTCCCATGGTGCGTGTTCTCGCGTTTCCAAAGGATGCCAGTAGGAATGAATCGTGGATTAGAGCCATCCCGCGGAAGTATTTCTCACACAGCGTGCATTCAATGGTGAGAAACTGAAGTTTATGCCGTACTCCTCATGTTCCGCGTGCTCGACCAGAAGGTCAGGAAGCGCTTAAATATTGTTTGACATGTAAAGACTGGCAGTCTTGGTGAACTGTGACCAGGGCAAGGATAATGAACCGAAGTATGCAGTACTGTGCTGGACTGCTTAATAACACCAAATTATGCAATAGTGTGTCCATATACCGGCAATGAGTGACTACATTTTTTCATACATTGCGCAAGTTTGTGAACTTCACTTCCAAGAGAAAGGCCTAATGAAGGAGTTATCACACTTTCACGCAGCAACAGGAGATACTTTGACAGTTGAAAGTAACAGGGTTCATCTAGTGTCCAATGCCGTACCATCTATTTACCCGAACTGCCCAGCTTACTTGAACCAGTTGTTGTTGTTGCTGTGGCTGTAGAAAGAAGGAAAAGAAAATGCACGGGCCTGCTACTGGCTTTGTAGCTGAGCCACCTCCGCTGCCTCATGCAGACAGAAGAGAAAATAGACAAGAAAGAAAAGGAAGAGGGAGAGAAAGACGGGCGCAGCAACAACAGCCGTCGTCTACAACCGAAACGGTGACGGCTGCAATGACGGCCTACACGAGATACAAAATTTTGTTGCAGGCTAGCCCCCGCCGCAAGCGGCGGTGACCCACCTGTCCCAGCCCCATCAGGGCAGTACCAGGATCCTTGCACCAGTCCCAGCCCCGTAGGGCTATGCCGTTGTCCACCACCGAAGCGGTGGTGGGTGCAATGACGGCCTACTAGATACAAATCCAATGACAGGCTAGCCCCGTAGGCATTTCATTTCTGCGAGATGTCACCTTGGAAACCTGTAAGAATGATCACACACTAGAAACTCTAGTGCTGCATGTAGTGCGTGCCGCAAAAATCGTTACTTTGAACAAATTTTTGTAAAATGAGAAACGATCACATTCAAAGTGCAGCGAAAAAAAAGCTTTGGACAGAAAAATGAAGATGTTAGGCAAAAAATGAAATTGGCCGCTTCCAACCCTTCCAGTAAAACAAAAGCCATTTGTATAGAAGCATTTGCGACTCTATTTTAAAACGCTGTTTACAAATCTAAAAGCTGCCTTAGATATTGGCGGTGCATGCCTTGGTGGTGCGAAAAAATATACTAGAGTGTTAGACAAGCTCCCTTAATAATTACCGAACGCAAAAAAGCGTGCAACAGACGATCACCTGGGTGTCATTATAACAAGAAGCCGCGACAGAGTCAACACGAACGCCAGGCGGCCGAAAGCAGCGTCCGGGGTGCCGGGGGCAACTGGAGTGACGTCACGACCTTCGTGGAAGGGGCCTAATCAAGAGGGTATTGAAGATAGAGAGGCGACGGCGTGAGCTTTCCTTTATAGGCCCCGTGCGGGACCGGTTATCCCAAAACGAGCGGGGACAGGGAAGGAGTAAAGTGGCGCCGCATCGGTAGCGCGGGAAAAGCGCTCCCTTTAAATGTGGCTGGCGCGGACCCCACAAAGTTCATTAGGTAATTCATTAGAATAACTGTTTCACAGGAAAGTAAAGGCGCAGTATCTGTCATTGTTGTTCTGTGGACACCTGGACCGCGCCGTAAGGGAAGGGAGGAAGGCGGGAGTGAAAGCGGAAAGAAAGAAAGGGGTGCCGTAGTGGATATGGCTTCAAGCATGTGACGTCACGCAACGAAAGTAGAGCCGAAAAAAAACGTCATATGAAGAGATTGGCGCTCAATTTAAAAGTATAATAACCCGATGGGGGGAAGCATCGGTGTGTGCCCGAACTGCATCCACTCGGATATTATGTGCTGCAAAGGATTTTCGTGACTTTTTTTTTACGTGTTTTGTGCCGGACCTGACCCGCGGCCACACAGTGCACGTGGGCAGCCTGCGGCCCCGCCATGTCGGAGACGCTGGCCTCGGAAGAAGCCGGCTCCTCGCCTCGCAACCAAGCAAGTGACGCTCCTATGGATGCACAGGAATGTTCGGCCGGGATGGGCGCAAATGGCTCCACCATGTCGGAGACGCCGGCCTCGGAAGAAGCCGGCTCCTTGCCTTGCAACCAAGTAAGCGTCGCTCCTATGGACGCACAAGAATTTCCGTCTGAGATAGGCGCAGATGACTGGAAAATCATTCTCAGAAGGAAATATGTTTCTTAGGAACAAGCGGAAAAATTAAAGCGGCGAATGAAGCGAGAGCGACGAAGCTGCTTGCAAAGAAGACGCTCAAGGAAGCGAAAACCTCAATTGTCCGGACTTTCCCGGTACCAAAACAGTGGGCGAAGATCGTACTTAGACCTCAGGGAGGCATAGAAAAGATAATCAAAGGCTACGGGTTGGCGGAGCTCACCGAAGTCATCGCTAGAGCCGCGGCAATGCGCGAAGAGGAAATGCAAGGTGATCAAATAACGACCAATTCTAAGAATCAAACCATTCTGATCGCCACGGCATCGGAGGAAAGGGCAAGAAGGTACCAAGGCATTGTGGCCCTCCGGCATAAAGAAGGCACATCCCCGGTTACAGCCTACCTTGTGACGCCGGATACATTCGGAAATGGGTTTATCTACGGAATCCCACCAGGCCTCTCGCACCAAGAAATCTTGAATATCCTGAATAGATCAGGAAATACGGCCATTGCGTCAGCTAGACGGAGGGGACGGAACACAGGCACTGTGTTGCTGTGTTTCGTAGAAGACACGGTACCCTGGACGGTCAACTTCAGGGCAACGCCACTCGAGTGCAAACTATTCAAAAAGAAATACCAGGTAGGCGCAACATGCGGGCAATTCGGGCATAGGGCTGACGTCTGTCCGAATCCCGAGACGCGCAAATGCCGAGGATGCGGGGTTAAACATCCCCTACCGGATCATACATGCAGGTAGGCGCAACCCGGGCCGGAACTTAGCACCCCCAAATGTGCACTCTGTCAGGGGCAGCACCCCCTTGGGGACAAAAACTGCATCAAGATCTACAGGACCCGATATATAGTCAAAAGGAAACTATGGAAAAAGAAACTGAGAAAGCAAGATACCGCCCCTAAACAGGGGCACATTCCTATAAAGAACAAGTTCGAGACACTCAGAACTAAGGAGGCATGCTCCACCTCCCACACCCGAAGCCGCTCCAAGTCTGCCACCAGGCCAGGGCCAGCAGTCAAGATCGCCATACCGGGGAAGGAGGACGCTACACCCGGGCCGGAACTTAGCGCCGGAGCAGGGGATAGACCACGCAAAACACCACAGCAAGCCAAGGCGAACCTCGGATCACTCATACGTGACCCGGCGGACCCATGGGGACTCAAGCAGAAAAGTACCTTGGCAGGAGGTAAGGACACGCAGGTAACTGATCAAGGGAATCTTGAAAGTAAAATAGAAGAACTAATCAGAGAGAATCAGGCATTCGTGCAGAAATTAGAGAAAATTGAGCACGAAAATGCAGAGTTGAGGAAAGGATTATTAAGCTCGAAAATCGTGAGATGAGGGAACTTCCCCATTCGAGAATGGAAACGAACCAGAACGCGAAAGTGGGCCTCCCAGTAGAAAGAAGGCCAAGCCTGAGGACACGCATCTCGACAAACATGCCGTAGACATAAGGTCTCTTAAGGAACTAATGGAGAGGTTCAACTATGGAAGGAAAATCTGCAAATTAGAATGCTACACATGGAGGGCAGCCTAGGTAGAATGGGGCAAACCCTTCTCGCCGAAGGCACAATCGCTATCAACAACGGCTGGCAAAATGGGCAGACGACACAATAATTCGAGGAGGAAAGATGGCGTAATCTGGCAGTGGAACTGCAGAGGATTCGTAGGAAAAAGGACGGTCCTTAAGCAGATAATACAGTCGAGCGAGGAACCACCCTTGGTAATTGCATTACAAGAGACCAACGCCAGGCATGTTGGCCTCAAGGAATACAAATGTTTCCGCAGCTCACTGGGGGACTCAGCTCGGGTGACTACTCTGGTTGAGCACAATACGGCGGTTACTCAACACAAGGTTGATGGGACATTGAAGCAGTTTTGATTGAAGTCCATTCAGGAAATAATAAGAAAATCTCTTTGTGCTCAATGTATATAGCGCACCGAAACAAATCAATGCGAAATTCTCGTCTTATTCAAAAAAGCACTAAAGGTTGCCGGCTGCGAACCACTTCAAATCTGTGGAGACTTCAATAAACACCAGGAATGGGGATATGATACACAATGCCGGAAGGGGAAGGGCCTGCTTTAATCCATATTATCCAATGGGCTGTCTCTAATAACGAATTCGGCGACACCGACGCGCATGGGTAACAGTGTCTGTAAGGACATCACGCCCGATCTTCCACTAACTCACAGGTGCGGCCCAGTTGAATGGTGCAACACAGGAGAAAGCTACGGCAGCGATCATATGGTTATAGAAATTCAGCTCAGATTTAATCTTCGGGATACCGTGTTATGAGCCAAAATAATAGATTGGGATAAATTTCGGCCCATCAGAGGGGCTGCAGGTAATAAGTCCTGGTCTTCTCTGACTGAGTGGCAACACGAATTTAATTAGCATATAAAGGAGGCCACGGAAGGACAGGCGACGAATCTCCAAGTCCCACAATTAGACAAACACCTCCTACATCTCCTTAAATCCAAGACAGAATTGGAGGGAAGCTGGAAAACTAAAAAATGGAACAGAAATCTTAGAAAAGGGGTTGCTAAGCTCAATAAGGAAATCGAGCGGTATGCAGCCAAGCTGTCCGAAAGGAGCTGGGCCGAGGTGTCTGATGAGGTGAACTTCAACATGAGCGTTCCCAAGACCTGGGCTATCCTCCGCTACCTCATTGATCCCAATAACATTAAAAGACGGACCAGAGTAGACCAGGTTAAGATCAAGCATAAGTTCCAAGGGGGAAACGAGGAGCTACTAGATGCAATCAGGACAACATATACATGTCAGGATCCTGGCCCCCCTCTACCCTGCTATACCGGGCCCGAGATAAGGCCATAGATGCTTCAATTGAATGGGCAGAAATTAGGGTGGTCCTGCAGGATCTCAAAAAGAGATCTCAGATGATATCACAAACACTATGCTTAAAAATCTGGACGAAGACTCCTTACACTTATTTGCGAAGTAATGAATAAAATTTGGGAAGGGGCCGAAATCCCAGAGGAGTGGAAAATCTCCAGATCGGTCCTTATCCCTAAACCGGGCAAGAAACTTGAACTATCCAACATGAGGCCCATATCTCTCACCTCTTGTCTGGGAAAGCTCATGGAAAAAGTGGTCCAAATCAGAATCTCTAGGCATATGGAAACCAAGGAACTCTGGCCAGTGGAGATGGTAGAGTACAGGCTGGGATTAAGCGCGCTTGATGTCATGCTCAGATAAAGCACGACATCATGGACGCTCCCGAGGATGACGCATCATATAGAGTCATCCTGGGACTTGATCTCACTAAGGCATTTGATAATGTTGATGTTTAGCACAGAGCAGTTCTCGAAGGCCCCAACTCGGCTGGAGTGGGAAGCAAGTGCTTCAACTAGGTCAAAGATTTCCTCACCTGCAGGAAAACTGAAGTTAGCTTCGTGGGACTTAGGTCCGAGCCCATCAGTACTGGGGGCAGAGGAACGCCCCAGGGATCTGTCCTCTCCCCGGTACTCTTCAAGTTTGCAATGAAAGATCTCTCGTCCCATCTTAATAAGATAGAAGGCATCAAACATAGCATCTATGCAGACGATATAACAATCTGGACCGATGGAGGCTCCAGCGCCGATATATCGCATCTGCAGGAAGCGGCGTATATAGTTGAAAACTACGCCATAGATAGAGGACTATCTTGCTCTCCTAACAAATCTGAACTTTTCCCGTTGTGCAGCAAATCACAACTAACCAGAGAATCCCACCTACCGCACCTACACAAACCAGTGGAGGTATACGTGGGAGGGAGCAAGGTACCGAGAGTCAGCACCATTAGGATCCTGGGGTATTTCCTACAGCAGAATAGGAAAACCACCCCCATCCTGAAAAAGCTTCAGACGTATGTCGACCAGGTAACGGGGATATTCAGACGAATCTCTCTCAGGAACAAAGGCCTCAGAGGACTCTGCCTAACAAAACTGCTTCGCGCCTTTGTAATCAACAGGATAGCTTATGCCACCCCCTTTCTCAATCTCAATCCTGGTGAGGTAGAGAAGTCAGAGAAAATGATCAGAACGTCATTCAAATGGGCTTTAGGCACCCCCGCCCCCCCCCCCCCCCAACTCGTCGACAGAGACGCTTCTAGCTATGGGAATGCATAATACCTGGGAAAAAATTGCTAAAGCTGTCAGGGAGGCCCAGATTTGGCAGCTCAACTCCACTGTAGTGGGCCGAAAATTACTGCAAGAACTACAGCTTCCGTCAGGTGAGCCACCCTATAGCGCTGAACGCTTAGAGCTTGAGACGCGGAAAGTATTCAAAATTGCACCAATCCCTATGAATATGCACCCAATTCATGACGAGGAGCGAAGACAGCGTAGAGGGAAATTTATTCAAAGCAAACTAATAAACGACCCTCCTGAGGCATCAGCCTATTGCGATTCTGCCTGCGGGCTAGAAGGGGTCGCGGTCATAGCAGTGGTAGATGGGAACCACTCCCAGAAAGTAA
Organism: Amblyomma maculatum; assembly: GCA_023969395.1. NCBI lineage: Eukaryota > Metazoa > Arthropoda > Arachnida > Ixodida > Ixodidae > Amblyomma > Amblyomma maculatum. The sequence goes on from JAJIZL010021696.1 coordinate 243,604, forward strand.
TTGGATCCATTATTATGCGTAATGCTTTAATAGCTTAAGAGGCTGCGATAACGCTAGCATGTACAGGCACTAAAGCCAGAACTATCCTTTCAGATAATAAGGCATTAGAAACTTCGGCAAAGGCCTACTTTCCAAGCAGGCGGCCAGTCTACTGAGAAAGCACCCGCTAAAGCGGGAGGTTTCTTTCATCTGGGTTCCAGCTCACGAGGGTCTACCAGGCAACGAGGCTGCCCATCGCCTCGCTCGAGATGTATACACCCGAGCGGCCATAGAGACCCGCTACCCGGAAACAAAGAGCCCCCTCATCACCTACAAGGAGCTCTCTGAGACTCCCAGACTAAACAGAAGGATCTATCCACCACCAGATAGGTCCCTTATACCCTCAGGATGCAGGGCCTGGCGAAAAATTCAGGCCAATCGTTTCTTTCCTCATTTTACTCTGCATAATGGGTTGACAGGGGACCCAGAGGCTTGCAATCTCTGCAACGTACCTTTGAGTCAAAATCATCTAATCTGGCAATGACCCGATTCTTCGGGAGCTAAAGAAACTGATCCCATTGATCAAATTACCTGGGAGTCCTACATCCGTAGCCCAAATGTGGATGAACAAAAGATCGTCCTACGCCTTGCGGAGGAGGCTTACTTCAAGACTTTCTCTGCGGCCACGGCACAGGAGAGCCGGCAAGGAGATCCTCCCCCTGACTGAGCCCCTGCCCCGAGGTCCATGTCGGTGTAAATAAAGTCTTCTCACTCACTCACGCGCAGTGCTTACGACGCTTGACTACTGTTCCCAAGGACGCGGGATCAAATCCCGGCCTCGGCTGCCGCTTTTCGATTGAGGCGAAAAGCAAGGCGCCCGTGTGCTGTGCGATTTCAGTGCACGTTAAAGAACCCCAGGTGGTCGAAATTTCCGGCGTCCTCCACTACGGCGTCTCTCATAGCCTGAGTTGCTTTGGGACGTTAAACCCCACAAACCATAACCAATAATACTTAGGAAATGAAAGGCGCAGTATCTGTCACACTACTTTCTGAGGACGTAAACCGTGCCGTAAGGGAAGGGAAGAAGGTGGGAGAGAAAGGTGGAAGAGGGAACAGGGAGTCATAGTGGAAGGCTGCAGAGTATTTTCAGCCACCTGGGCACCTTTAAAGTGCGCTGACATCGCACAGCGCACGGACACTTCTTTGTTTCGCCTCCATCAAACGCAGCCGCCGCGGTCGGGTTCGAACCTGGGTGCTCCGGCACAGTAGTCGGGCATCTTACCACTGCACCACCCCTGCGGGCCATTTGAAAGTACAAAAAACTGAAATTGGTAAACAAGAAGTGAATTATTGTGAGGTAGATGATGTGACGTCACGCAACCGGAAGTAGGGCCAAAAAAGGGCATAGGAAAGGATTGGTGCGCACTTTGAAAATACCAAAAACTAAAATGGCCAAACTCACCCTTACCCGGGTCGAAGGATCCGCTCATCACGTAGACGGAAATCACGGCTGTACACAGAAATGAAAGATTAGCCGTCCCACCTGCAGATCAGTCTCTCACACCTAACAAGTGCAGGGACTGGAGATAATTACAAACAACCCGATTTTTTCCATCTTATCTATGCGGGGAAGGAGAAGAGCCTCCAAAGTTCTGCACCAAATGCGGGATAATAGCCATTCATGATCATTTCATTTGGGAATGCCCCGATTCCCCCGGGCATATTGATACGTGGCAAGGTTAGTCCACGAAGGTTAGTCCAGGCTGGCACCGCACACAGAACACAGAAACACAGCAGCGTCGACCTTATTGTAGCATCAATCGTTGCTACCACTTTGTCTTCTTCTGTGTCACTGTTGCTGATCATTGTCATCTTCAACTTCCAAGTTCCTAATCATGGCGTTGGTAATGCCATCCTTGCCTGGGGTGGTGTTTTTTGTGGCAGACATATCAGCGTGTCTGACTTCTTCTATAGTAATGGGTTCGTCAAGAGTGGGATTTGCTTCTCCCGTGTATGGCGAGCTGTAGTCGGCGCCCGTTTCGTCACCGATGTATCGCTGCTTGATGTTCTCTAGCAGTTCCCGGTCTGTACCTTGGAATTGGAGCGCGATCCTTTGGATTGTCTTATGGTTTTCACATTTGGTCTTAGTTGGGTCTATGAGAGCCCTTAGCAATGCCCACGTCTTGGCCAAACCTAGAGTCCCCTGTAGATCGTTGCATTTCTGGTCCCAGTCCCGTTTTGAGAGTTCCATCGCATATTCTTCGGCTTGTTTCGTGGCCTCGGTGATCTTTAGCTTGAGCTTTCTGTTGTGCTTCTGGCTTTTCCATCTCTTTAGCAACCCCCGTCTAGCATCCCAGAGGTGTAAGAGATGTTTATCCACGTTGGGCGTGTTGTTGGTGAGAGTGACCTTCTTCAATCCACAGATTTAATGAATTCGTCAACACACACTGGGAGCAGGGGACCATCCCGAAAGACTGGCCTCATGCGGAAATAGTAATGATTCCTAAATCCGGAAAAACTCCCAGCCTGGAAAATCTACGACCCATTTCATTGACGTCATGTTTGGGAAAGGTATACCAAAGAATTGTGCTTCAGAGGTTGCAGACCCACCTGGAGGACAATGACCTCATGTCGCACACTATGTTCGGATTCCGAAAACATCTATCAACACAGGACATCCTCCTGCAGATCAAGGAGGAGGTGCTTAACACGGTCCCGAAATACGGAGAAAACATCTTGCTCGCGCTCGACCTCAAAGCGGCATTCGACAATATCAGTCACAGGGCGGTGCTAGACGGGCTCTGCAACTTAGATTGCGGGCAGAGAATACACAGTTACGTGAAAGCCTTTTTGAGTAACAGAACCGCCACCATTGGAATAGGCGGCATCAGGACAGACACCTTCCCGACCCCCAGAAAGGGAACACCGCAAGGCTCAGTGATATCCCCTATGCTCTTTAACATTGTTATGATCGGCTTAGCAAAAAAAACTCGAAGAAATTGAAGGAGCCAGACATGCTGTCTATGCTGATGACATCACGATCTGGGTGACCAGGGGATCCTTAGGAGAAAAGCAAGACTGTCTGCAGCGAGCAGCAGACGCTGTCAACGCATACGCTCGACATTGCGGCCTTGAATGTTCTCCGGAGAAATCTGAGGTGCTCAGAGTCCACAGAAGAGGGTACGATCTGCACAACACCATAGACATCTACATAGGGGAAAAGAAGATCCCGGAAGTGTCGCAAATAAAAATCCTAGGCATGCGGATACAAAGCAACTGCCGTTTAGATCAAACAATCAGGCAGCTAGCAAGTACCACCGCGCAGATCACGCGAATGATAGCAAGAATCTCCAACAGAAGACGAGGCATGTGCGAGGAGGACACATGTAGGCTAGTACAGGCCCTCGTTGTAAGCCGAATTGTATATGGCATCCCCTACCAAATTTCGCTCGAACAGGAAAAAAAACAACTGGAGGCAATCCTGAGGAAAGCCTACAAATGCGCTCTTGGATTACCGGTCAACACCTCTACCGAAAAATTCAATAAACTGGGCATAAACAACACAGTGCAAGAGCACATCGAGGCCCACCTTCTCGCGCAGAAAATAGGACTCATGCAGACGCAAACGGGCCGGAACACGCTAAATATACTGGGCATAGGAGATGCTTGCAGAGAAATAAACAGCACGGGCAGCATACCGAAAGAAATAAGAGAGATCATTAAGGTCAACCCGATTCCGAAAAACATGCATCCGAAAATACACAAGGCCAGAAGAGAGGCAAGCTCCGAGGCACACGAAAGCCTCGCAGGGAAAAAAAACATATTGTACGTCGACGCGACCACATACAAAGAACAACGTGGAGGGGTAGCCAGCGTGGTTGATCACTAGCTTAAAGAAGTCAACTGCGCCTCGATCAAGAGCAACAATATTCTCGAGGCTGAGGAAGCGGCAATCGCTCTCGCTATCACCCACCAGGGTGAGGAGGCTACCACAAAAATAATTACGGACTCGCAAGAAGCATGCAGAAGGTATAGCAGCGGACGCATATCCACTGTGGCCATCCGCATACTCAAGGCAAGAAAAATCAGCTTTTCGAGATGCTTCATAACGTGGACACCAGGCCATGAGACTGTCAAAGGTAACCAACGTGCCGACGCCAACGCCCGAGCATACGCCAACCGGGGGGCGCACAATGACGGGGAACCGGACGCAGTCACTAGACGCTATGGAGCCATCATTGAACATTAAAGAGCCTTAAGGAGGATCTATCCACCACCCCACGAAGACCTCAATAGAGAGCAGTCGGTTGCCTGGCGACAGCTACAGACTAACACATACCCCAATCTGAGTCTACTCAGTAAAATCCACCCCACTACATATGAAAATAAATGCCCACTATGCGGAGAACTTCCTACACTCTACCATGTTACATGGGCCTGTCAAGAAACACAGGTAGCACCAATAAACACCACACCAACACCGGAGCAGTGGGAGGCTGCGCTGTCCTGCTCGACGCCTGACGACCAGCTCAAGCTGATTGACAGAGCGCGCAAGACGGCAAAGGCCACTGGGGCCCTGGACTGAGGGCCCCACCAACGCCAGGAGAATTCCCTTTGTGTAAATAAAGTTTTTCATTAATTCATTCATTCAACTTACAGCGATGCAGGGCATATATGTCACATTACCCCCCACGAAAAGCACAGTCCCGGTGCGCACTAGGACGAACTACTACAGGGGTAGTACAGTTTCATCCGGGCGACATGAACAATCTCGGTGCGTGGCATAGAGGACTGTTGTGGCGGATGTACAGGGCCGATCTCGTCTGTGACAGGAGTGACTGGTCGTAAAACACGGTAGGGTCCTGCGTAGCGTGGCAAGAGCTTCTCACGCAGTCCTACTTTACGAGCGGGAGTCCAGAGCAAGACGAGAGAGCCCGGAGAGTATGGAATGGAAGAGAAAGAAACCTGGTATGCCCTCCTCCGGAGCCGGGCTCCGGAGCAGAAAGCTCGAGTAATCCGTCTTGAACGGGACACTGAGCGAAAGACGTCCCCCTGCGGGGCTCCCTCTCCATTGGAAGCCCCCTAGGATCTTACTGAGGGCGCGGAGGGGCCTCTACATCGACGGCAATAAAGTTACCTTGAACATGAACTTGCAAACCAGAAGTGAATTAAGCAACTTAGCAACCAGAAGCAGTCAACCGCAGCATCCATGCTATCGCATTACTCGAATGCAGATTCTGCTGTGCTCTTTAATTTTCTTTTTTTCGTGATGGCGTTCTGGCCAGCTTGTAAACTTTTGACCAATTTCAGTTCAGATTCACTGAGGGGGTCAGGGTTACGCTCCACATACGGGAAAGTAAAAATAATGAGATCAGGAACAGTAGCCGTTTAGCAAAAAACAAAAACGACTAACCCTGCAGGGTTAGTCGTTTCCAATTAAAGCCAACACATGCCGTTGTGGAAGGAGCAGGCAACGTACACAGTAATATACGTACTTGAAAGGGATAATACTTACTGACCTGTATAAATAATAGATGCGAGAGCGTCATGTCGGCCAGCATGCCGGCTCCAAATCCCACGACGGCTTGCAGATGCTTGTTTAAGCAGGGTTGTCCGTGGCCATGTAGTCTCTGACACTTGGTGTCTTCCGGCATCTCACCCGCGATACAACTCATATTACTGAGGCGCTTGTCGTATATGATGGCTGTCTAATAAAGGCAGATCCTTTGCACGCATGTGACATAATAATCCTGCGGAATGGGGCTTTCTAAGAAATGGTGCCACCGCCTCTTGTCCGATTGTGACGATATCCTGCGCGGTCCCAAATGCTGCAGCAACCTGCCGAACAACAGATGCATCAGCCTCATGTCGGTCGGCGTACCGGCTCCAAATCCCCCATCATACTAACAGTACCGATTCGATGTGCTTAACCTGCTGATCTCTGCCCTCATGCACAAGTTTAAGCTCTTGATGAATCTGGGCGGCTTCATGCTGGCAACGTTCGAGGCTAGCAATGGAGTTCCCAAATTCTGACATATTGCCATTTAAGAGCCCTTCTGTCTCATTCTTCCTTTAGAGAGTGGGACTTTTGGGGCACTCCTCTGGAGCAATCCTCATTCTTTATCTTAGATGTAGGGGTATACAACTACTCAGTGAGCGCCGGTCTCTCGCTGAGGAGACGTGATCTGCTTCCAGTTGCGGGTTTTGTAGAGTTAGTAACAAACTTTTTTTATTATTTCTTATTTTTAGGTGATTGGATAAGTTTTTTTTATTCCACCAGATTTTCTAGCTTTTCTATGCGTGAAAGAAGCCTCTCAATAACTCTTTCCGGATGCTTCAGCTTATTATCGTTGCCTTCTTCCAGGGAATGAACGTATCCTCCGTTAGGTTCAGGAGATTATTGGAGTCCCTCTTATGGGGTCCCTTGAAATAACCTCCGGGTGCGCACCTCCTTTGGTTGGATTTGCTCCTGTGCCTTTGCAGAGGCGGGAAGGAAGATGAGGAGACTCTCTGGTAGCCAGCTGTGTTCCGGATTTCTATTCTTCCTACTGCCTCTTAGGAGCGTAAGTGTCGGTCTTCCTGGCGCTTGTCTCTAATTTTGACCGGAACAGCGCGCACTAAGACACAGACAAGAAGAGACACGACACACACGAGCGCTGACTTTCAACTGGTGTTTATTGTTTGGAACGAGGCATAAATACAAGTTCCAACAACACAAGGAAAACAACCATCCTTCATAGATTCATAGTCAATTCATGCATGTCACACTGAACAAGGACGATAACAACATTACCATTTTCCCTTCACTAAAAATGCCAATTCTTTTGAACTGATCGATAAAGAGGGGCTACTGACGCATGCGTCTTTAGACCAGGCGATGTGCGCTGCTTCGATTATTTCGCGTGTTAATTGGTCACTGTGTTTACTTAAAATTTGTGTGCTAGTGAAGTCAGGGTGGCAGGTTTTGTTTTCACAGTCTCTACAATGAATCCCGAGATGCCCTTTTACTGTGTTATGCACGTTATTATTGTGCTCCTTCAGGCGTTAATTGAGGCATCTCCCCGTCTGACCCACATACAGCTTGCCGCATGACAAAGGAATGGCATACACTACACCTTCTTCACATGACACGAATCGATTTTCATGCTTGATGTCGCAATCTCTGGGAACGAAATCAGTATTAACCATTTTGCACATCTTCCCAAGCTTATCTGGAGCCGAAAATATAACCTTAACTCGTGCTCTATTCGCTATCTTTTTTAGTCTGTGGGATAAATGATGAATGTAAGGTACAACAGTAATTATTTCTTTTCCCTTCCGCGTCTCTGAATCTACCTGCTTCCCTTTTCCATTTTTGCTCAAGCTACTGAGAATAGATTCGGACACTGATACTAGTAGCTGCTTGGGATAACCAGCCTTAACGAGCCTTATCGGTTTGGAGAAGGAAACTATCTTGCATGGAGTGCATGCAGGATTTGTTAAGCGCGTTGTGATAGCATGACTTCACCACAGCACGTTTCACCAGCTTAGAATGAGATGACGTAAAAGAGAGCAATGACTTTCTGCTTCGTGGCTGGTAAGACCAACACATGTGATGGTGCATTAATCAATGAACGCCTGAAGGAGCACAATAATAACGTGCATAACACAGTAAAAGGGCATCTCGGGATTTATTGTAGAGACTGTGAAAACAAAACTTGCCACCCTGACTTCACTAGCACACAAATTTTAAGTAAACACAGTGACCAATTAACACGCGAAATAATCGAAGCAGCGCACATTGCCTGGTCTAAAGACGCATGCGTCAGTAGCCCCTCTTTATCGATCAGTTGAAAAGAATTGGCATTTTTAGTGAAGGAAAAATGATAATGTTGTTATCGTCCTTGTTCAGTGTGACATGCATGAATTGACTATGAATCTATGAAGGATGGTTGTTTTCCTTGTGTTGTTGGAACTTGTATTTATGCCTCGTTCCAAACAATAAACACCAGTTGAAAGTCAGCGCTCGTGTGTGTCGTGTCTCTCTTCTTGTCTGTGTCTTAGTGCGCGCTGTTCCGGTCAAAATGAGTTACCAACTTGCCCAAGCATCTGTGTTGCCTCTAATGTTTTCCCTTTCACAAAGCGGAACTTGCAGTTGCTGCTGCCTGCGTTGTGGGGTCCTTGGATACAATGCATCGGGTCTTTGCATGTCGGTTTCTGCTCTTCTAAGGCTGCCGAGTTATTATCTCTACATTGGTGGCGTGTCACATTTTTAGTTGTTCGCATATGTCCTGTCTATGACCTGTTCTTCTATAGTTTAAGCATACTTCTACACTGTTGAGAAACAGGGCCACTTTATGTAGGGCTCCCGGATACCAGAGCACTCTGGGAAGCGTCGTATCACCCATCGTGACGACGATGTGGTTGAAGTTCCCTTAAACTTCTTGCAGATATAACATCTAAATCTGGTTTTATGTGCCTGTAGTTGAGTCTCAGCTTGTACCATACACCGCTATAATTATTGTGTAAAATGTGCTTGATTAGGAGATCCGGAGCTGGAACGCAGGTTGTGAGAGCTAACGTCTTGCCGTTGAAGATGAAGGCGACTAGTTTACTGCAGGCTTTTCCACGAGTACTGGTTAGGGTGGTAACTGTAATGGTTTGCTTGATTGGGTATCGCTGGGCGAAAAAGCGTCACTGTAGCCCAGATAAAAAATCTAATTAGACGAAACGGGTACGTTATTTCATATTGTAGCGTGCACAACAGCAGCCGCTAAGCGGCTGCTCATCATGCGTCTTGTGCGCGGACTTGAAGAAAAAGCCCGTGGCCCCGTGGCGTTCGATTAGAAGAGGCTGAAGTTGGCTGCTGTGTCGCGTTTCGAGATTAGGTCTTCCACTAACTATTCCAGTTACCCTCTCTTTCGGGGCAAGAGTCAAAGGATATGCCTTAAAACCAATGTGCGATGCTATTCATTATTACATAATTTCAACAGGTAGATTCCTATGCTAGGTATGATTTCATTACCTTTTCTTTTCCTTTTTATTTCTTCCAAATTCTAGTTCCTTCCAAACATCTATATTTATATGAATACTCCAGTCCTTGAACATATATATTTACAATCTACAATGCACCCTGGCCAATCCCCCGCCGTGGGTATGTGCCATTTTGTCTGAGGTGATCATCATTATCATCTCTGTGCTCTGGCCCTGCTCTCCTGTGCCTGTTAGATCAACCCCCCGTTAAAAACCAATCTTCTGGTTACAGGTCTAAACGGCTACGTGACACTGGTGGAGGTGAGGCCTTGAACTTCATATCTCGGGCCTCTGACAGCCGCTCATCGAGTCCCGACAAGCTTCCGCTCGTGTCTACACCCGTTCATCGCTGCAGCCGTCGCCTCCGGGGTCTGGCGCCGGAAGTTGCTCCTCTACCTGAACCAGCGCCAGCCGACCAGCAGTTCGAGACTTCTGCAGTGGAGATTGCTGCTTCAGCAGCCTCGTTTGCCCCCCAGTTTCCATGGCGGTGCTAGGGAAGACGTCGACGACTGGATCGACCAGTTCGAGCGAGTGGCGCAATTGAATCAGTGGAGCCCTGCTCAGAGGCTGCGCAATGTCTATTTCGCACTTGAGGACTGCGCTAAAACGTGGTATCAGAATAGGAAGGCCAGTCTTAAAGCTGGGATTCCTTTCGCCAGCAGTTGCGGGATATATTTGCCAGCCACGACCGTCGTGATCGCGCACGCCGCCTCCTAGAAGCTCGTGTCCAACAACCTAACGAGAGCGTGACCATGTTCCCTGAGGACGTGACCCGTCTTTGCCGGCGGGCTGATCCCGACATGACGGAATCAGCGACGTTGCGCCATCTGATGCAGGGCATAAAAGAACACCTGTTCGCTGGTATGAATCGCAGTCCACCTCAAACCGTCGCGGACTTCATCAATGGAGCTACCCTCATTGAGCGAACTCTGCAGCAACGGTGCCGGCGCAGTGAGTCTGCCTGTGGTCAACCCTTCAGCAGTGTGGCCCCATTGTACGCGTCCACTGAACATCACTCTCTGCGTGAGCTGTTCCGCGAGGTAGTTCGCGAGGAGCTCATTAAGTTTAATCTTGGATCGCCTAATCTGACTGCCGCTGTTGTCACCGAAGCCGTGCGTGAAGAAATACTTCAAACATTTTTACCGCCTGAGTCATTGTCGGGGCCACGTTCTATGAACTTCCGTCTTGTGACCTCCATCAGGTCACAAAAAAAAGACGTCTACCCGCAGCCACGCATTGATGACTCATTAGACCGGCTGCGCCAAGCGCGCTACTTTTCATCGCTTGATCTTAAGAGCGGTTACTGGCAGATCGAAGTCGATGAACGTGATCGCGAGAAGAAAGCGTTTGTCACGCCCGATGTACTTTACGAATTCAAGGTACTACCTTATGAATTGTGCTCCGCTCCAGCCACATTTCAGCGAATGATGGACGCAGTTCTATCTGGTCTTAAATGGCAGATGTGTCTAGTCTACCTGGACGACGTTGTTGTGTTTTCACCAACGTTCGAGGAGCACCTCCAACGTCTCTCCGCTGTGCTACGGGCTATCTGATCAGCCGGCCTCACGTTAAAACCCCAAAAATGTCACTTTCGTTACGAAGAGCTCCTGTTCTTGAACCATGTCGTCAGCCATCAAGACGTTCGGCCTGATCCTGCTAAAACATCAGCCGTCACCAAATTCCCTACTCCGTGTGACAAGAAGACAGTTCGTTGTTTCTTGGGCCTTTGTGCAGGTTTATTGAAAACTTTTCGCGCATTGCCGCCCCCTTGACATGTCTCACCCGTGATGAAGTCACCTTCACCTGGACAGACAAACAACAAAAGGCATTCGACGAGTTACGGCAGCGCTTGCAGACAACACTTGTGCAAGTTCATTTCATTGCGAGTGCCGAGATTCTAGTCCACACAGATGCCAGCAACGTGGGTCTCGGTGCTTTACTCGTCCAGTGGCAAGACGGTGCCGAGCGAGTTATCGCATACGCCAGCAGGACTTTGTGCCGTGCCGAATCAAACTATTCCACCACCGAAAAAGAATGTCTTGCTGTTGTATGGGCGGGGATGAAATTTCGACCCTATCTTTACGTCCGGCACTTTCGGGTCATGAGTGACCACCACTCTCTGTGCAGGTTAACGAACTTGCGAGAACCCCTGGACGCCTTGCAAGATGGAGTTTACGGCTGCAGGGATTCGACATGAGCATCGTGCATACGTCTGGACGTCAGCAACAACGACGCCGACTGCTTGTCCCGTTCACCTGTCGAGGCTGCGCGTGAAGACAAAGAACCAGAATTTCCCCCTATCGCAGCCGTAGACGCACTCACTGTTTCGCAGCAGCAACGTGACGACCCGGCTCTCGCACCATTTATCGATTTCCTGGAAGCGCGTACAACAGAAGTTCCCCGTCTCTTCGCCAGAGCGCGGTCATCCTTTTGCATGCGAAACAATGTTTTATACGAGATCAACTTCGCTCCGACTAGAAGAGATTATCTCCTCGTCGTGCCAGAGTCTCTTGACGAAGAAATCTTGCAGGCATGTCATGACGAGCCCACCGCGGGTCACCTGGGGTATGCTCGAACTCTGGCCCGAATTAAGAAGAGTTATTAGTGGCCAAACCTTGCAATCACGGTACCACATTACGTGCGAACATGCCATGATTGCCAGCGACGAAAACCACCGCCTGTGAAACCAGCCGATTTACTGCATCCTGTTCAAGTGCCCAAGATACCCAGTTCAACAAGCTGGCATGGGTCTGTTGGGTCCTTTCCCAAATTCTGATTCGGGCAACAGATGGATAATTGTCGCTGTGTTACGCTGAAACAAAGGCCCTCCGGCGCGGCACGGCAATCGAGGCAGCAAAGTTTTTCATCGAACGCATTGTACTGAAGCACGGCGCTCCGACAGTTATAATAACGGACCGAGGCACTGCTTTCACTGCCAAGCTACTGGAATCCGTCATATATCTGAGCGGCAGTACCCATCGCAGGTCAGCCGCCTACCATCAACAAACTAATGGCTTGACAGAACGTCCGAACAAAACTCTCTCCGACATGATGTCCATTTACAGGGATGTTAACATTGGTCTTGGGATGACGTTCTGCCCTACGTCACGTTCGCGTACAACACGGCGCAGCAGGAAACAACACAAATGACGCCGTTCTCCCTATTGTATGGCCGCGAAGTTTCGACAGTGCTGGAAGCCATGTTGCCCCATGACGGCCGTGACCTCGAAGTTGACGCTGAGGAGTTTACTCAACGCGCAGAAGAAGCGCGACAACTGGGGAGGGTACACATCCGGAACCAGCAAGGCCGAGACGCCCAGCGTTACAATCACCGCCCCCATGTAGTGACTTTCGGACCGGACGCCAGAGTGTGGCTCTGTCGTGGACTATCTGAGAAACTTCTGCATCAGTACTTTGGCCCATACAAAGTGCCTCGTCAGCTGAGTGACGTCACGTACGAAACGCTTCCGGACGGCTTTTCTACTACTCGTCGCCAGCAGAAACCCGAGGTTGTTCGTCGTGCGTATGAAGCCGTACTTGTCGCGAGAAAATTAGCGCACCGCCTACCGCATGGTTTTTGTATTTTGTGCTCTCTGCTTCCGAATTCATCAACTTGACTATTATTTGTTTTAGAGAGGACGGTAATGTAGCGTGTGCAACAGCAGCCGCTAGGCGGCTGCTCATCGCGAGTCTCGTGCGTGAACTTGAAGAGGAAGCCCGTGGCCTCGTGGCCCCGTGGCGTTCGATTAGAAGAGGCGTAAGTTGGCTGCTGTGTCTCTGTGCCCTGTACCTGCTCTCCTGTGCCAGTTAGATCAACCCCCCATTAAAAACCAACCTTCTTGTTACGGGCCTAAACGGCTACATGACAATATTAAACTTGCGATGCAATCGTCTTCTCTAGAGCGTTCAGGCTTTATTTTGTTATATCATATTCTTTCCCCATTAGCATCCATCTTGTATTCAAGTCGGAGACAGGTGTTGCGATAGGGATTTGAACAACCGACTCATGCGGCTCAGAAAAGTGTAGGAGTCCCCTAAGATGTGAGATATAGTAAGTGCGCCTTCCTTCCCACACAAAAAACAACAAGTTAAACAAAACATATACAAAAATGCGCGGAATGAAAGGGCAGTGTTACAGGCGCTTCGCGTGTAGTCTTAAGGCAAAGTCTGAGCCACGCCCCCTAATTGTTTCCTCTTTCGCTCCCTTTTGTCAACACAAAATCGTATAGCTCCAGAAATATTGCCTGAAAGGTTCTATAGAAAGTCATAATAGACGGAGCAGTTAATTTCATCGTATTCTTATGCGTAGACGACATAGCGCAACGCAGGGATTTATGAAACTCGTTGCTCGGGGCCTCCCAAGGGCTTGTCGCGCCATCCATTTCCTGCTACAGACCGGTCTGTACGCGCCGCTATCCTCCGCCGAGGAGAGTGACGCCGTCGGCGCTCCCTAAGGACAAACAGCGGGACCTTCATAAATCTTCTCAGCTTGCGAACAGAGCCACCCCGACGGTAGGTGCGAGTAGCTGCCAAGACGAAAAGGCAACGGAAACTAGACAAATAGCGTCCTAGCGGCAAGCAGCCACAGGATTTCAGTACGTGTTAACAGGTGGCTAGCGCGAACCAGGGATATTGTGAAGAAGTAATCTACAGAAATACCATTACGCAATAAGGGGTTATGCCTTTCCAATATCTGCTTCATATATTTTACTCGGTAGTCTACTGGGCTCGTCTGCCGAAAGGCCTTCTCCGTCTGCATACCTCAGAAAAGAGATGTCGCGTTAAAAACGCGCCAGAAAAATACACGCGTGATTTGGTATAAAAAAATTACACCCGATTGGCGTAGTTGATCAAAATAGAAATAGTTGCGGAGCATTGTTTACCCCTTCTACATTTTTATATGCATTTTACAGTTTGGTATGCTTCGTTGTGCTGTTATCCAAAACATTCGGTTGTGGTGCGGTCGTTAGAACTGTCCACTGCTGTGCGGGAGAGAATCCTGACAGCGGCAGCCGCTTTTCGACGGAGAGGAAAATCAAGGCGCCCGTAGGCCGTGCGATGTCAGTGAACGTTAAAGAACCCCAGGTGGTCAAAATTTCCGTAGCCCTCCACTACGGCGTCTCTCATAGCCTGAGTCAGTTTGGGACGTTAAACGCTATAAAACCAAACTAATCATACATATGATTCTACTCTCTCTATAGTATATTTTCATGTTTTTGCATTTTAGTTGGGACAAATAATAATAAAATTTGCTTCACAAGAAGGGAAAGGCGCATTATCTGTCACAGAGTTGGTTTTCGTATTTTACACACTGCCCGATGATGGCCACGGCGCACGGAACTGACACACCCTCATCTCACTAGCCTCATCAGTAGCCGCTCTACCTCGTCGTTAACTAAAAAGCATGAAGCGCATGTGAAATTATAAATTAGTTTATAGGAAAGGAAAGACGCTATATGTGTCACACTTCTTCCTGGACACCTGAGCAGCGCCGTAAGGGAGCAGAAGAAGATGAGTGAACTCGGACATTGAGAAAGAGGTGCCGTAGGGGAGGGCAGCGGATAAATTTAAACACCGTGGTGGTCTAATTTAACGTGCACTCATCTCATCTATCCTCTTCAATATAGCTATGATAGGCCTAGCACGAAAACTAGAGAAGATCGAAGGCATCAGGCACGCCATGTATGCAGACGACATAACAGTCTGGACGAACACCGGTTCCCTCGGGGAGAAGGAAGAAAAACTACAGGAAGCGGCCTCCTGTGTACAGAAATATCTCGGAGAAAGAGGACTCGCATGCTCGACCGAGAAATCGGAACTGCTTCGAGTGTGGAGTGTGGCAAACAAAACCGGACCGTCCCAACCAGTGAGAACCTGAAACTCAACATCTACCTGGAAGGAATGCCCATCCCTGAAAAGACGAAAATAAGAATATTAGGTATGTGGGTTCAATCGAACCAACGCAGTAGTCGCACTTTTACCATGCTCAAAACAATAACGCTACAAGTGACACGCATGATCACCCGCATCACCAACAGGCGGCATGGCATGCGCGAAGAGGACACACTAAAACTAGTTAGAAACCTGGTAGTGAGCCGAATTATGTACAGCCTGCCCTATCAGTGCCTCAACAAGAGTGAAATACAACAAGCGGATGCCCTGCTACGCAAAGCGTATAAGACGGCGCTCCGATTACCGCGCAACACGTCTACAGAAAAGCTCATGGCGCTTGGATTGCAAAACACATTCGAAGAACTACGCGAGGCGCAGCTTGAGTCGCAAGAACTCAGGCTGCTGCAGACAACGACTGGAAGAGCGCTCTTACAGAGACTCGGATACTGTGAGCAGATGCGAGAAATAGCGAGGACGGTAACGATCCCCGACGAACTTCGCAAGTCCCTCAAGGTAGCTCCAATCACGAGAAACATGGACCCTAACCTCCACCAAGGTAGAAGAGAAGCAAGGGTCAATTTTATTCAAAAAACATACGCTCCTCAAGACACGACTGTGTATGCAGACGCGTCCTCGAGAGGAGGACAGAACAAAATTGCAATGGCCACGGTGGTCAATTCGTCTCTACGCGAAGTGACCAGCGCCTCTATCCGACACTGCACAGCAGCAGAGGCCGAGGAAGTAGCCATTTCTCTAGCGGTGGCGGAGGGCTATAGAGCTGGGCGGTCGCTAATGATACTCACGGACTCTCAAACAGCCTGTCGAAATTTCATGAATGGTAGGATTGGTCGTCACGCGCTTCGTATACTCCTCGAAGCGAGCGACAGATTTAAAAACCACGAAGAAAACAAGACCAGACACAAAATTATATGGGTACCAGGGCACATGGGGGTGCAGAACCAAGAGGCTGACAGGATAGCTCGAGCATACACTACTTTCCGAGCATCCGACGGGTCCGCGGAACATTTGCCAGCACCCAAGGCATACTTGGCCATACTAGAAAACTATAGAGGAAGAAGAATGCGATATCCCCCACCGCACAGTTCTCTCACCAGAGAGGAAACTGTGATATGGAGACAATTACAGACGGGTTCATACCGAAACCTACACATACTAAACAAAGTGCACCCTACCATATACGCTGACAGATGTCCGTGGTGCTATGAAAAACCAACACTATATCACATCACATGGGCATGTCGAAACATAGATGTGGTCCCCCAAAATTCGAAACCCGAGTGCGGAGCAAGGAGACTCTGCTGTCCAGCGACCGCTGCGAAGACCAGCAAGGTCTGGTACAGCGAGCCCAACGGGCGGCAGCAGCCAGCGGAGCCCTGGACTGAGGGCAACCGACAATTGTAAAAAAGTGGACGAAGTCGACGGAGGAGACTCTTGTGGATACAACAAGCAGACATCTCTGAAGATGTCCAAAAACCGCCAAATAATATAGGGCTAAACAAAGTTTTTCCTCCTCCTCCTCCTCGCCTCCATCGAAAGGCAGCCGCCGGCGTTGGGATCAAACCAATATACCATTTTATGCGCTTTTCACGACTTTTAGCTAAGGAGGCGGAGAGGTGGGGCACTTCACAGCTGCCGACGCCGCGCCCGTTATCGCTCAGTGTCGTACGAACGCCTGCGTCGTCAATGCTAAGCAATGTGTCATGCATTGCCACCTCCTCTTTCTCTACTTCAAATTCACACAGAGATAAGAGAGAGAGATAGCCCCGCCGGGGTGGTGCAGTGGTAAGACGCCCGACTACTGTGCCGGGGCACCCGGCTTCGAACCCGACCTCGGCGGCTGCGTTTCGATGCAGGCGAAACGAAGAGGCGTCCGTGTGCTCTGCGATGTCAACGCACGTTAAAGATCCCCAGGTGGTCGAAATTACTCCGTAGCCCTCC
>JAJIZL010021696.1:272651-291047 GCA_023969395.1 Amblyomma maculatum
TGTCTATGTACGTTTCTGATGACCACCGTGACTGGGACATAGCGCTGCCATTTGTGACATTCGCTTACAATTCGTCGCGTCACGACACTACCTGCTACTCCCCCTTCTATCTTCTATACGGCCGTGAACCTCTGCTTCCTTTTGACAGCCTGCTCCCGTCTGTCACCACTGCCAGCTCATAGGCTGGTGATGCAGCCCGCGTTGTTGCTCGCAACCGACTCGCAGCCTCTCAGCACTCCCAGAAACGTCTCTATGATTCCTGTCATCGCAACACCGAGTATTCTTGCGGCTCTCTCGAGCTGCTTTGGACACCAGCTCACCGCGTTGGCCTCTCGGAAAAACTTTTGCCCCGTTATACAGGACCCTACCGTATTTTACGACAAGTGACACCAGTGACATACGAAATTGCGCCCTTACATCCCGCCTGCCATGCCTCTACACCACGCACTGAGACGGTCCATGTTGCACGCCTAAAGCCGTACTACATGGACCCTGGTTTGGACGCTAGTACGCACCGGGACGGTGCTTTTCAGCCGGCGGGGTATTGTCACATTAGGCGGTGCATACGCATAAGGAAAGAAGAAGAATTCTCTCGTGAGTTTGAGAGAAGACGACGTTCAACAGCGTCGGCTGGTGCCTGCAGAAAACGTCTGTTTTGAAAGCCTTGTCTTCCGTGTCCGCCCTCTGCTACAAGCTGAACTACCCCGTAACAATATAAAAGCCAAGAACGCTATTTTATGAAGCAGAAACTGCTGTTATTGTACGAAACTATCTTAAAAATACCAGTTATATAATCTGTTTTCTTCAGACAAGACGAAATCGGCCAATCTTAACCAATCCAGGCTGAGCCGGGAAACCTCATTTGAACTATTTTGAACCTTCCGCGCTCTCCGCCGCCCATGGTAACCAAACGATGCGATTTCATGTTGGTAATGTTGAGCGGCGACATATCGTAGGCACAAACGAAGCCAGTCGTCGAGTCGTTAGGAAGCGGTGAACGGGAAAGGGCATCAGCGTCGGTGTGCTTGCGTCCAGATCGATAGATGACGTGGGTACTCCTGAAGACGTAACGCCCAGCGGGCGAGGCGGCCGGAGGGGTCTTTGAGGGAGGATAGCCAACAGAGCGCGTGGTAGTCGGTAACAACGTACGTAGAATGGGCGACCGTAAATATAAGGACGAAACTTGGTAATGGCCCATATGATGGCCAGACACTCCTTTTCAGTCACAGAATAGTTCGATTCCGCTTTCGTGAGGGTACAACTAGCGTACGCGACGACATACTCGATATATCCAGGTTTCCGTTGAGCAAGAACAGCGCCCAGACCTACGCCGCTTACATCAGTGTGTATTTCGGTGGAGCAGGCAGGGTCAAAATGGCGGCGTATAGGGGGAGAGACCAGTAGACGGCGTAGTGTACTGAACGCAGCATCACAGGCTGGTGACCAAGAAGAGATGTTCGGGCCTCCGGCGAGAAGTTGCGTTAAAGGGGCGATGATACTGGCGAAGTTGCGGATAAAACGGCGGAAATACAAACATAGACAGATAAAACTGCGAAGTTCTTTCAAGGTTGTCGGCTTGGTGAAGTCTGCGACGGCACGAAGTTTGGTAGGATCCGGTAGAACGCCATCCTTGGATATGACATGACCAAGTATTGTGAGCTTGGTAGCGGCAAAGTGACATTTCTTCAAGTTGAGCTGTAGGCCGGCTTCAGTAAGGGACGTAAGGACACGCTGAAGGCGCAGAAGGTGGGAAGGGAAATCTTTCAAGAAAACGACCATGTCATCTAGATAACAAAGGCACGTTTCCCATTTGAGCCCACTGATAATGTTATCCATCATTCTCTCAAAGGTGGCGGGGGCGTTGCACAGTCCGAACGGCATCACATTGAATTCATAGAAGCCTTCGGGAGTGACGAAGGCTGTTTTCGGGCGGTCAGCAGAAGCCATCGGTACTTGCCAATAGCCAGAGCGCAAATCTAGCGACGAAAAGAACTCCGCTCCTTGCAAACAATCTAGCGCGTCATCAATTCGTGGTAGGGGGTAAACATCTTTGCGGGTTATCTTATTGAGACGCCGGTAGTCCACACAGAAGCGGATCGTGCCATCTTTCTTCGTCACCAACACTACGGGGGAGGCCCAAGGGCTATGAGATGGTCGTATGATGCCCCGTTGAAGCATATCGGCGACATTGTCACGAATGACGCGGCGCTCAGTGGGCGACACGCGATATGGTCGCTGCCGCAGGGGAGCATGAGGACCAGTGTCAATTGCATGAGAAACGGTAAAGGCGCGGCCCAAGCAAGGCTGGGACACTTCAAAAGATGCACTGACGCGCTGAAGGAGGGCGATTATTTGGTCCCGTTGGGTGGACGTAAGGTCGGTCGCGATAGCTCGATGAAGGGCGTCGACAGGAAGCTCATCACTCGTAGCAGCACAAGACGTCAGGGCAGCGACGTGAGGAAAAACTTCAGGTTCGGAGAACATGTAAGTGCGATCAGGGTCCAGCTCTTCAATGTAGCCGAGGCACTCCCCGCGAAGAACAGCCGTTGGGCAGGGAAAAGGGTTGGAAGCATAGATGACACAGCTGCCATCAGAAATCGTTAGAACGGCGACAGGAAGAAGGAGGCGGTTATGGTAGGCGGAGGTGAGTTTGGGCGTAAAGAGAACAGGACTAGGGAGGGAAGATGTCGAAATAAGGGGAACGAGAACAGAAGAAAAGGGAGGAATGTCGGTGTCTGCAGCTACAAGGAGTTTAGCAGGGCGCACAGGCGGGTCACACAGGGAAACATTACACACAGGGGAAAGCTCAACTTCAGCACGGGCACAATCAATCACAGCACTGTGAGTCGACAGAAAGTCGTAGCCGAGGATGATGTCGTGGGAGCAGTCGTAAAGCACCACCATCTCGACGAGATACGTAATGTCTTTGATGCAAACTCGTACCGTGCACGCTGTCACAGGGGTGATGCGCTCTGAACTGGCCGTACGAAGCGAAAAGGCAGAAAGCGGCGTCGCGACCTTGGGAATTTTGCGGCGAAGGGCATCACTAATTACGGAAACGGCAGCACCTGTATCCACCAGCGCAAGAACGGGAAAACCTTCTACGAACACTTCAATGACGTTGGCGGGAGGAGGCGGAGGACTTAACGAGTTCGTCAAACGCGCAGTTCTTGCCTCCGGAACTGCGGCATTTAGTTTTCCCCTTGCGTAGGGCCCTGTCGCCGGAGCATTGGCGAAATGGAACGTCGGCGAGGCGAAGGCGAATGGCGTGTTGAGTACTGAGCCCGAGGTGGAGATGATCCAGAAGAGACGTTGCTCAAGGGCGGCTCGGGGTCGCAGTGGCACTGACGGACTGCGTTCTCAGGATGAAGCGGGCTCTGACGGCAAAGGCGAGCGACGTGACCCGGGATCCCGCAAGCATAGCAAATTGGGCGATTGTCGGCGGTTCGCCATGGGTTCGTAATGCGGCGTCGCTGTCGCGCTGTCGAGGGATTGGAGACTGAGGGGCCATGAAACGAGGTGGAACATAAAATGTAGGGCCGTTCTGGTAAGACGATGTAGGAAGCGGACCGCGCGTTCCAGCGGTTACTTGAGCGTAAGTGAGTGGGGCTTGCACAGGAGGGATGGGAACACTAGAAGGCAGCGCTTCGGCGACTTTCTCCTCGATAACTTGGCGGATAGCCGGCGAGATGGATGGCGCGTTGGCCGGCGCTAATTGCGAAGTGCAGACGGTCGGCTGAACTGGATGGAGGAGGGACAGCTGGCGCGCAACTTCTTCGCGGATGAAGTCTTGGATATTCTGCATTAATTGAGACTGTTCCGCAGATGGCGTAGCCAGTGCCAAGCCAGCAATGCCGGCAGGTGCGGCAGCCCGCCGCGTAGAAGCGCGTTGCTTTCGTAGCTCGTCAACCTCTGGCACAGGGTTATAATGTCGGATAGGGAAGTGGGGTCCCTGGTCGACATCATATAGTACGCATCATCAGTGAGACCTTTTAGAACATGGGTGACTCTTTCGGGCTCGGGCATAGACGGATTGACCCGCTTGCAGAGGTCAACCACGTCCTTAATGTAGCTGGTAAACGTTTCCTCGGGAGGTTGAAGCCGTGCATTGAGGCGTTGTTCGGCGCGGTGTTTGCTTACCGCAGGACGGCCGAAGACATCCGAAGTTCTTCTTGAAGATAGACCACGTCGGAATATCGGCTTCGTGGTTTCGAAACCACAGATTCGCCACGTCCGTGAGGTAGAAGAGGACGTTGCTCAGTTTGATGGAATCGTCCCAGCGGTTGTAAGTGCTGACGCGCTCGAAAGAGGCCAGCCAGTCGTCAACGTCATGGTCATCGGTACCACTGAAGAAAGGGGGGTCACGGGGGCGTTGTGCCCCGGGACAGAAGATGGTGGCAGGAGTGGCAGGGATGGGCGCCGATGGTTGGCTGGGAGCGTCCTGCATGGTTGTGACCGAAGGCGGTAGCGTGCGGTTCCGAAGTTCCAGGGTGAAATTTGCGAGGAGGACTGGGGCGACGACCGAGATACCTCCTCCAAGTGTAAGGTGTTTATTGGGGTACCAAGACCGTAAGCAACGTCCGCAAACCAAAGCGACGGGGGTAGCGTTCGAATCAACAGTGCAGTGTCAACAAGGCTCCGGCTCCACTTCGTCTACCTCTTCGGGTTGGCGCGCGAGCTGATGGCGATCGGGATTATTACACGACTAACTATACTCCATCCTTAGTAACTGGTGGAATCCTAAATTCTCCTCTTAGTGATCACATATGCTAACGGTCGATCATGTTACAAAAACACCCCAATATCTCTTTTGACAATAAGTGAGCACACTTTGGCTGCTTTTCACGATTCTCTTAGATAAGTGTCATGGATTGTCACGGATTTTCAACAAAATGAGGCTGAGCCAGCGTATGACTTTTTTTTTGAAAATATTAACAGCTATCTAGATGAGCCACTTCCCCCGCAAAAAAAGGTGCCGCAAGTTTCATCGTCACTGTAAAAACAAAAACACCTTATTAGGTATTTTGGCATGTCTGTAACTAACAGCCATACACCCTCGAAAAAAAGTGGCTTCCGTGTGCCAGTACACCATAAAAGAGTGTGCTTCGGTTGTCATAACACCCTTCTACGAAGCCAATGCACTGAGTTGTTTTCGTCAGCATTACAACATACTGCAGGTTGTAAGCAACTGCATTGCACCTTCACACCCTTTGAAAAATAGTGCCCGTATAACTTCCATATTGGTGGAATATGCGGGTTCTACTTCCTAAAGCTTGCAACAATACATTCCTTTATAAAGTATTGCATTTGTCACTATACATTCACTAATGCTTTTCCTGTGTGCATATTTGCAATTAAGCTCAGTAGTATACCTGGCAACCATCTGTCACGCCAAACCAGCAATGAATCTACCAGGCTGAAGGTATACATGCAATTACTGTGGCATTCCCAATTCCCATACCAGTATCAAATATTTTCCGAAATTCAAATGAGCATGTCACGAAAAAAAAGTCACAGCTTCACGCAGAATGAAACTGAGTGTTTTATTCAGTACTTGCAGAAAGTTCGGACTTTTGCAATGAAATAAACCCGCAAGCAGGGCACCTTGGCTCGAACACAAGAACACCCAATAATTGCTGTTCTAATAGGCAACAGAAAATATCCAGTCCGTTGATATGTACAGGTCGGATAGCCAGTAAAATACCAATACGGCACCAGTTACCTCTGTTGTGTCGATTACTCGACGCAGCTGCTGCAGCTTCGTGGCGGGAAACAGGTCCTCGGCTTCCTCAGTTCCGCTCAGAGTTCACAACGCATGATGTGGCACTTTTTTCCCTGTTCCTGGGTAAAATCGTGTGAATAAAGAGCACAAAAAAAAAGCAGCTAAGTCAATATGTACTGCACATGTCAAAAAACAAATCAACAGCATTGCCTTTAGTACATTTAGGCTATAACAATGCTCCTTTTGAGTAGAGCTCGGCGCTGTAAATGCACCTGTTCGGCTGCCACTGGTGGCTATCTGAAAACCAGCTACAATATAAAGCACCGTCATGGGTGGTGCTGAAGGCATGCAGCTGGTAGTTCTTCACCAAGTCATGAATGAGATCACTGTAAGCCCAGTACATTTGGATGTACAGAACATGATATCACATGGTATATTTATGTTATGCCAGCTTCAATTTTGTTGTATAAAAAGAGCTGTTAAGACTATCTCATCAAAAGCACCTGTGATAGAGAAATTTCCTGCTTTCCACGACATTTAATTTCAAGCTATTTATTTCATTGTTTAAAGCCAAAAACTGATGACAGCCAACTAAACTAAGCAGAAGAAAAAATCCAGTTGGATTTTCCAAAAAACAGCGCGAACAGACGGGGACGAAAGGAAGAAACCATAGGAACAAGCGCTGACTCTCAACTGAAGTTTAATCACAGGGAACACGCTTATATAAGGAAACAGAAAAGATTAAAACACCAAACCAGAACGCACGTGTTACTATGTTATATCCAGATATGCAACCTCACAGTCAACCTTTCGTCCCCGTTTGTTCGCGCTGTTTTTTGAAAAATGTGTCAGCAACTCGCCAGCTTAGCTATCCAGTTGGATACCACACTTACAGAGGTAACACAATTTCAGCTTGAAAGAATTATTGTTATCCAGACGTGAAACGTAGGGCAAAACACCAAAGTACTGTCTGGTATCAAATAGCACTGAACAACGGTTGATGATGATGTCACCCTCGCCTCGTTCCTAGCTATAATGAAAGCTTATTTTTTATACAAAAACAGCGACAAGTTCCCTGACCCCACAATGCCAGCTAACTGCGAGATAGGCCAGAAATTGACGCACACTACAAACGAAGACTTTCCTCAACCTGCAAAACTCTTTCCTGGATCAATATAATGGCTCTGTTCTTGGTGCGGTTAGACCCCCCCCCCCCCACACACACACATTACTTGGGGATAGTCTGGTGACAAACCCCAAAGCATAGACAAACACAATTTATAGGAACAGTGGGAGACCAGCTTGATCAGGTCAGATTTGCAGACACAGTGAAACATTTTGTACGAGGCCAGAGCTACAGTAGTGGCCATTGGAATATCGATATAATAATTCTGTCCACTATGTTTCAACTCTTCAATTTTTGGCAAAGAAATGTTTTCAACAACAATAATATAAGACATATTAACCGACATGGATCCAGGTCAATGAAGAAGCCAGTATAGCAGCCACATGATTTAGAGAAATATGATGTAGATGTAAGCCCAAAAATGCAATTTATGCGAATTATTATCAGTGTCATCTGTAATAAAACAAATTTTGATTAGTGCCGCCACTTTTCAGTATTGTTGTACTTGCCACTGAGAGTCAACGTCTGCATAGGTATTTTCCATTCTTCTCTCCAAGCTACAGAAAAAAAAAGAACAGATGTTCAGACTATCTAGCCTTTTCTATTTTCCCAGCACAGAAAGACAATCAGCCAAACATACATTCAATGTTGTTAAGTAGGACCTAATAGTGAGTTAAGCCAGGATGATGTATTTGTGTAAGTTACAGCTACAAGAAAGCCTTTTCGATTAATCCGATTGAATGCCGCATGAATTTGTGCTAGGTATGTTCTGGGGTTTAGTTCAATGTCTACTGATAGTCAACACGATAGCTAGGCGGGCGAGTTGGTGATACATTTTCCAACAAACAGCAGCCTGAACAACGGGGATGAAGGGTAAAAAAAACACAAAACAAGCGCTGGCTCTCAAGTAAAGTTTAATCACAGTAAACACGTATTTATAACAAAACAGCCAAAAACTAAACAATAAAACTAGCAGG
Source organism: Amblyomma maculatum (assembly GCA_023969395.1). NCBI lineage: Eukaryota > Metazoa > Arthropoda > Arachnida > Ixodida > Ixodidae > Amblyomma > Amblyomma maculatum. The sequence continues at coordinate 280,477 of JAJIZL010021696.1, forward strand.
CAAGTGCTACTATGTTAGGTCAAGATAGGCAACCACACAGTCACGCAGGAGCAGGGATGATTTGCTGACGCACAAACTTGTTTTATTCTTTTCATTTGGTAAGCCTCGATGATTTTCCTGGTCAACTGGTCGGTTTGTTTATGAAAATGTCGTTGTAGTATAAGCAAGGAAAACATTATTCACGCTCTCGGCAATGATCAACTGAATTAGTGGAGTTGGTAGAGTTTAATAAGTTAACATATTCAGAGTCGTGTGTTAATACACCATCCCATTTGACCTATGTATATATAACCACAGGGCAGCGGTATTTTATAAACAACTCCCTCAGAGCACAACAAAAACTTCTTATCATGCTTAATGACACAAGACGCTACAGATGTTTAAGGATTGCAGGCCTTTTTTCTCTAATTGAACAAATTTTATGGAGCTTATTTGGTGCCGAAAAACTTCTTAACTATAGGCACATTTTTAAGACCACGAGAAAGGCAGTGTACATAGGGAAGAACTGAGAATTTTTTCCGTTTCTGTTCTTTCTGCAAAGAAGGCGGCAAAGCCGAGATTTTCAGCACTTTAATTATTTTGATGGACCCAAAGTGATGAGCGCATCTGAATAACCTGCATTCATAAGCCTCTTAGCCTGACTATCGAAGCTTTGCTTCATAGCATGGTGACAGGATTTTGACAATGCTGATGGCAAGGATGAAACAAACAATTCCACTTTTTACTACCTTTGAATGATGCAGCTTATAGTTCAGCAGCGGTTTATCGACTAGTGGTGTGTATTTCCAACACATGATTCCCTTCTCTACCATCAAATACAAATCTAAGAATTTTATCTGGTTATCGACTGGTATCTCAGTGGTGAACTGCAAACCGATGCTTTGAATACTTCTAACACATCAGATATATGCCTGTAAAAGTCCATTTTTTCAATGCGAATCAAAAAATCATCAACGCATCTTAAAATCTACGTTGTCATTCCATCCAAATCTTTCTGGATACCTCTATCCACGACTGACAGAAAAATATCGCCAATCGCAAGCGCTACTCTAGAACCTATGCAAACGCCCGCTTTTTGGGTATAGAGTGCACCTTCCCATGACGGTAGACTTGGCATAAAAAGAAAACAGATAAAACAATCCAGCTACTGAAATACCACAAAAAATTACGAATTGTTCTCCATATCTTCTGAAGTAATACAATTAAAAAATTACCGACGATTACGATACTTCCTAATGCGAAATTTGAGCGCAGCAAATAAGCTGTTTCACCTTTTCGATAGATTGAGGCAAAGAAATCGAGCAACACATGTATGCGCTATCACAGAATTTTTTAGAGCGCGCGAAGGAAGGAATTAAGTTCGAGCCGGCGCTTTGACAGCCGGAGACTCGCAGGAAGAGGGGGGAGGGGGGCGGCGTGTACACCCAGCGGCAAACGATGGGGCAGAAGCGCGCGCAGCAAGCGGACAACGCGATAAAGGGAGGAGGGAAGAGATAGCAGCGACTGACTGATGCTGCTGACGCCGATAGTGAGTCAACCCCAGCTGCGGAGTTGGTTTCAGGGACAACGCCGCCGATGCCGACGCAAACAATATGATACCCTCGCTTCCGCAGCGCCAAGAACCAGGTCTAGCCGTGGGAAGGTGGTCCACGTATTCGTCGACGTGCCGGGGCCTACGTGAAATAACCGGCGCGTCGGCAACTGAAGAGCACCCTATCCGCCACACAGGAACAGGGGGGGGGGGGGGAGGCCCTCCCCTCCTCTTTCTGCGTGGCGGCGACGGTGTTCTATGCAGTCACGTTACCTTGACTCTCTAGCGGCGTCAGCCGCATCCAGCAGTATCAGTCGGTCGCTGCTAGCGCTGGGGGGATGAAAGGGGGGCGGAGCTGGTTACGAGGCCGACGACGACGCCGACGCGAAACCCAGGAACGGACGCCAAAGAGCTGCGCTCTAAAACAGCAGTCATCAATTTCTTGTATGGAAGAGAGTAGGAAAAATCTACAACATCTATACTGAAAGCTGTGCATCAACCTGAATTTTGCTCCTGTAAAAACTTAACATGCTCAGAGTTTCGAATCTTAAAAGGATCATTAATAGAAATGCTGTCAAATTCTTCTGTAAATACATAGAAGCTGAATGTTTTAAGGCGCTCTTCGCTGTGAGAATGGCCTGGAACGGTATTCCCGTTTTATGTGCCTTGGCAGAGAAGAATATATTCAAACAGTTTCTTTTTGCCTTGTTTCCAATGTCTTTAAGTCATTCCAGATTCAAATTTTGAAGCAGTTGTAGGGCCCTGGCTTTTACCTTCTGTATATATTCGCCGAGACCGGCCGAAAATTCTTCTGGATTTCTACTAACTCGTTATTTGAAAACGATTCTGGTAATACGATAATACAGCCCTCGTTAACAGCATTTACCAATTGCAGGTTATTCGAGACAAACCAAACGAAAAAAAAAAAGATTGTCAGCAAACCATCCCTGCTCCTGCCTGATTGAGGTTGCCTATTTTGACCCAGCCTTCTGGTTTTGTTTGGATGTTGGCTCTTCCCTTATGAATGCGTGTTTCCTGTGATTAAACTTTAGTTAAAAGTCAGTGCGTGTCCTATGTTTTTCTACCCTTCGTTCCCATTGTTCGCGCTGTTATTTTTTGAAAAAAGTCTACTGACAGGCCATTCAGATGAATGAAAAATGACACTCGGCAATGAAATTCCCCATCAATGCGAGAAATAGACCAAAACATAAAATTACTACTACTCCGATAAGTAACCTGAGTTCTAAAGGGTGTCCCATGCCTTACTCATGCAATTCTAGGAGTGTGACATCTTGCATAAATATATCAAGACTGATGGGATGCCACACCAGAGCTGACAGGCATGAATCGGTCTGAAGCTGGATGCACGGAATGCACTGTATCTTCAGCCATCTTGTTCTTGTCAATGATGAGTGGTGACAGGACAGGGCATTTCAAGGCAGCTGCAAATAAAGAAGAAGAGCCTGTATTGAAAACAGATACTGATCGGTGATAATTATGGCACCTGCATGCACTAAATTGTGATTAGTTTGATAATAGTTGGAAATATCATTCACCGAAAAACTAGATAAAAATATTAGCCCACGAGAATGTGAAAAAAAATTGAAGCACAATACAAAAATACTGCTGCAGTATTGTTCACAACATTACTTCATCTTCTGAATTCTTACAAGAGGTAGCTATTTGCTACTCAAGAAAACAAATTCAGAAATGGCGCGGGAAAAATATCATAAGCGTAACCTTTAAGCAGGCACTTTGCAGCTGCAGTGAGTGCTAGTATAAACGAAAGAGGCATTTTTGTAATTCAGAAACAAACATCTTTGTGTATTGGCACACAGAATAATTGCAAAATACTTATTGAAGAAATATTGTGTATAAGATAGCAAGTGCTTTAAATAATATTGGGAGAGACTTTGCAAGAAAAACAGCCGATCGATGTCATTCATTGACTGAAAAGCAAAATAAAAAAAAACAGCTGAAAATTTAAATATGAGCAAGTTCTTGAAAGCCACTGGAAGACATCTAGTAGGCTGCACCTCTTGTATTCAGATGAGTGATAAAGATTATGTAGCATATGTTGGCATTAGGTAGCATTAGGTTTTGAAGGGTTGCATAAAGAACACTCACACAATACATGGTACGACCGAGTGCCCGTCTTGTACTCTGTGTCATGTGTGTTCTTTCACACACCTTCACCCTTCCCTTGTATGAAGAGCAGTGAATCCTGTGTGTGGTAAAAAACTTACATTTTTGTATACTAATGCAGTGCCCCAACTCAGAACATTTATTTAAAGAAAAATTACATTCTCTAGTGCGGTTCAGCTATACAAAGATTAGAGAAAGAAACAGGTAGCAAAATAAAAGATAACGCAGTAAGGTTCAGAATGACATATATTAGCATTTTTTGAAAGGCCTCTATAAACAAGGATATATAATATGTTCAATAAATTACCTCCTCTTCATGAGGCACGTAATAATTTTCTCTTCTCATATTTAAGCATCTATGTGAACAACATCGATTACTGGCAAACTAATCTTGCAAAAAATGATAAAACTCCATTTAAGCTCTATGCTCCTTCCTGTGCCACACCTTTGTCTTGTATTTAAGAATACCAAGTGGGCTGTGATTTTACTTAGACTCAGTATTCTGTATCAATTGTCAATGATAACAATGCTTACAGATTGAACCGGATATTACTTTAACACGACACTGAAAAGTAATACATGGTCCAAAGAAACATCCACTGCCTATCAATTTAAGCAATAAATAAGAAATCTGGAAATCTGGCTATCTGCATTTAGAAAACCAAACTACATGGCAACAGGTTAGCTTTACAAAGAGAAAACTCAAGCCTCTCGCCTGTGTTTAAGGGTTGTTTTTTTACGTGGTTATAAGTGGTTTGCTGCTATAAATCTACATGTGTTCAACTGCATTAAAACCCAAAGGTTATTTTACTTATCAATGCTGCCTAAATGACAGACAAAGAAAAAGCAGAATGCAATATTGCATTTCCCTTATCAGCCCCTTGCACTCTATAATGAAATAGAGCCAATTTGTGCCGTACACCCCGGCAATGAAGAAAGGATTTTTCTGAACACAGCAACATTATGGTTTTTGAAACGCTGACACAGCTTAAAACAACTCAGCACCCGTCACTTCTCAGCAATGTGGATGTAAATCTCAGTGCAAGAGCAGACATTTTACTATAATCATGCACAGGCACAAGAGACAGCAAAGACCTTCTACTTCGCTAAACATGGGGACTGTGTTAAAAAAATCCTTCTCTAAGCTGTAACGACTTGCATCGCATCCTAGCCTTCAGTGTTTGCAGGAAACGATCTAATACACATATACAACAGTCTCAATATATTTGCCCGAAGCAGTGTCACAAGAGATTAATAAAACCTTGTAAAAGTATGGCGTTTCATTCATGCAATGCAAAATTTTTAATAACTGTCAGTCACAAATTAGCCTGCAATATGCGCACTGTAATGCGAAAAGCATGTAAAGATTTGAGGTTAAGGCTATTATAACAGCTTCATATGCACGTTTAGGCAAAAGGTAAAAATAAAGTAAACATCTGGTCAGAACCAAACTCTGTAATAGCAACTTGGATTACAATATTTGGCCTCAGAATTCAAGCTGTCGACCTAGTAGCAAATATCCATTAATTCTTGTCGTCATTACTAAAGACACTATAAAAATCAAGTAATGCGGTCAAACAGTTATGTTGAAATCTGACCACAAAAATAATGAAAACTGGATAGTTTGAACCACATCAGCTCGCTTAGCACGTGTACAAGTGCCTTAATGGAAGTCTTGCTGGAAATAAAATACGTAGCTAAACGATTCTTGCTCGATTCTGAAGAATGCTCGCACTGTGATTAAAAACTCAAATCCTGAAGCCGGGAAAGTAATATAGGTTGATGATGGCGGCATATAGTTTACGCAGTTTGGAATAAACTATTATGCAACCAGGCCGGCCGACCGGCGCCCTTCGAGGCGGAGAGCACGAGCGCAGAGGCGTGCCGCGCTGACTGGCAGCCGAGAACAAAGCGTAAACAGAAGGACTGCCGGGGGACGCCCGAGACGCTCCCCGAACAGCATGACGGGAGGCAGCGGAGCGCGCCTATGCTCGGAGTCAGCAAAAAAAAAAAAAGAGGGGGAGGGGGTCCACGGCGCGCGCTGAGTGAAAGGAGGTGAGGACGAGAAACAAGAGCGCAAAGAGTAAGAGATATTGGAGCAGGAGGGAGTCGAGGGTGCTAGGAGAATTAAGTTATACCAACTTGAACTTTGCTCACGAACGGAAACGGTAGAACAAAACCGTGCCGTTGTGAACTGAGCGCAAGTATCAAACTGTCAAGAAACTAAAATCGTTTCGTGAACCTCCTGCGCGTACTAAATACAAGGAAAACGTAGTACACACATTATTTCTGGTAAAGAAAGTTGAGACTGCTGTTCTTGCGCGAAATCTGCGTAACTTGCCGCGACATCAAACCACAAGCGCGATGTCATTTTGGCAGCCAGGTGAAAACAAGCGCGTTTCCCGCTTTTTCATTTCAGCACATTCCAGACGTTCTGGCCCCCCCAAAAAACACCAAATGCAGCAATCCGATAGGGCACTGTTCCCACAAACCGCAATGTGCGTAAGAATATGCTTACCTTTTACAGGCGATTCGATTGCGTCAGCCGTGCAGTACGCTGTCCACCTTCGTATCATCGGCACCGAACCAACCAGTGCGATTTCAGCACGAGTGCAATGTAGTCGGCGCATATACCTCTTAGCCACGCAGGAAAAAAATCGTTCATGCCTTCTTTCGAACATCTCAAACATGACAAGGTGCAGCAGTCCTTCCGCCTGAGCAAAGCACAAAGAAACACGACCACTTGCCGACACGATGAATGTCCTTGCGTTAAACACCACATATAGAAGGCACTTCACAAGCGTACACATTTCTGTAACAGATACCCACGCGAAACGCGACATATTTCATGACGGCAGATATTCGAAGAAGCACATTCAGCATTCGCCGAAACGTGGTCGAAACGCACCCCAACATGCTAACGGCCATATTACAGTGAACTAGAATATTCTAGTTCACTGTAGCCATATTGTGAAATTTGAACAGTGCGTGGCTGGCTACCGGCGGCCTCCTGGCGGTGAAATTTTGTTTCAGTTTCAGTTTCACTTTTAGAAAGCACTTGTATGTAGTTTTAATTTTAGAGTTATATTTGGTGCTTTATTTAGGTGTTGGGTTTATCAGCAGCGCCGCTCGTGTATAAAAGGCTACGAAGTTACGCAGCCCTACTCCCAGCATGTTAAGTGCTATCCTAAGGGATACCCTAATACCCTCTTTACACGGCACGGTTATGCATAACCGAGGTTACCGAACTTAACCACGGTTAACCGCCAATCGCGGTTAGCTGCGCTTACACAGCTCGCCACCGTTTTCGGTTACGGCCGCCATTGTCCATAAAGTACAACCGAAGCGCCGCGGTGATCTGCGGAACAAAGCAGCATTTACAAATAGCTCATTTATAAGGTAGTTTCCGGAGTGTCGTCCGGCAAGGCGTCAACAGCGCGGTCAATCCCCGCATGATGGCAGCACCTCATCGACCACCGTAAACACCGCCGCGTTGTCTCCTCCTCGCTTCGCCTCCTACCGCAGACCGTACGCGAACGACACGGCGGCTCGCTAGCGCCGACGTCAGAAAGCAAGCGTGCTAAATTTACTTTCATATGGAATACTGAGCCAAATATCAGGATTGAATCCTTCTTGAGGATCACTGACCATGCGGCAAATTGCTGGCAAGACCGATAACCGCGATGCTATCAGGTTTCTGCTCAAGCCAGCTCCCGCCGGTGCATTGCAGCTCAGGGCTCTGCTTATACTAGCTCCGCGAATAATGCGTCGCCAAAGTTAATCATATCTTTATTTTACAGCGGCAGAATAGGATTCACAATAAGGAAGTTTCAAGAGTACACCATTTCGACAGCGTTGATCAGTTCGAAAGCGCCGACCGCCGCAGCTTCGAAGAGAAATAACTTAGGCCCATCGACGACTAAGGGGTTATGCACCCCGCCGTCGTTCGCCGCGCTCGCACGCTTCACCGCAGCGGTAAGTGTAACGTACAGCCTACTCGCCGCATCCCGCGCTGCAAGCGATGCGAACTTGTGCATTTTCTTGATAAAGCTAAGACCGCACATTTTTTGACGTTCCGCGCTCAGCACCAAGCCGCGCAAACGATACTGCAGGCACAGGATGGGGCTTCAGTACGCAGACGCTTGGCTGTAGGCCGTAAGCGAAGACTCCGGGAGGCACAGTAGACACCGTCTATTCAATACGGGAAAGGGAGTACACTGTTGAAGCAGACACGCTCGTACGCTTCGCGCACTCGGGTGCCGACGAGCTGCCTCCGTCAACAGACGCCGCCATAACATCGGTTAACGATGCAAACCGAGCTCGCCAAACTCGGTTTGCGATCGCCGCCGTTAGGAGTGTAACCATGGTTTGGTCTGCCGTGTAAATGGGCTAACCACGGTTTCGCGTAACCGAAGTTACGCTAACCGTGGTTAACTCTTCCCGTGTAAAGAGGGTATAAGGCATATTGCCCAACCAAAACAACCCTTTGGTATGCAAGAAGGGATTTGCAATGGCACGAACACCCAAGACTCAGGGTGTAAGCATGTTTTGAATCAAACAAATGTCTAAAAGATGTTTTTGTTTTTACAGTGTAAGCTTTGGATCCCAAAAGACCTCCTAAGAAAAATAAAGAAACGAGATTAGCTTTATGCCAGGTTTATAAAATCTCGAAACTGCGGCTAGCTAAAATGCCCTAGAGCTTTCAGAAATAAGTTAGAGAATTAAGGAATGCAGGACATCGGTATTATTGTAATATATTGTTACAATGTTTATTTACACAGATGTTAGGATGCGCTGGAGATTAGCACACCACAGTGGACAGACCCAGCTTCCTCGTCCTCTTCTGCTTATTCCGCCAAACCTCATCTTCCTTCAATAAGGACAGCGGGAAGTGCGTGACACTGCCCCCTTCGCAGACGATGCCCTCCGGGCGAGTCAAAGTGCGTCACGTTGATGGAAGGGCTTCATGCGGGCCACGTGGACTACTTGAGTCTTCTGAGAACGACGCCCTTGGGTTGTCAGGCGAGAGACTACAAAGTTTACTGCGCTGAGTCGTTCCAGTACAACGAAAGGGCCAGTATAGTGGTGCAACAGTTTCCGAGGCAAGCCGCGCTTACGCAACGGCGTCCAAAGCTCACCAAGTCACCAGGGGCATAATTAACATCTTGATGGCGCTTGTCGTAGCGTTGCTTGTAGCGTTCCTGGGAAGCTAGAGTGCGAAGTCTAGCAAGTCGACGAGCTTCTTCAGCCAAAGAGAGAGTATGCGCTAGTGAAGTTTCAGCAGGGAGTGAGAAAGGCAGAAACGTGTCCAAAGTGCTTCGTGGAGGTCGTGCATAAAGAAGAAGAAAGGGGCTGTAGACTGTATTTTCGTGCTTAGCAGTGTTAAATGCGTATGTTATAAACGGAAGGACTTCATCCCAGTTTTTGTGGCGGGAGTCGACATACATTGCGAGCATATTGCTAAGCGTCCGATTGGTGCGTTCGGTAAGACCGTTTGTTTGTGGGTGGTAAGGAGTTGAATGGCTAAAATGGGATGAGCAGAGGTGATGAAGTTCTTCTACAACTTCTGCCGTAAACTGTCGGCCGAGATCGCTTATTAACACACGAGGAGGCCCATGTCGAAGAATGACGGACCGTAGGAGGAACTCCGAGACATCAGAAGCAGTGGCTGACGGTATAGCAGCAGTTTCACAGTACCGCGTAAGGTAGTCTACGCACACTATGACCCAGCGGTTTCCGTTGGAGGAACGGGAAAATGGTCCTAGAAGATCAATTCCCGCCTGTTCGAATGGGGTTCGTGGTGGCGTTAGAGGCTGAAGATTACCCGGCGGTGAGCAGGTTGGGTGCTTGAATCGCTGGAACTGCAGGCAGCTGGTCACATAACGTTGAGTAGTGTGACGCATCTTCGGCCAATAAAAACGTTCCTTAGTCCTGTGCAATGTCCTCGTGAAACCCAAGTGTCCAGCTGTGGCATCGTCGTGCATTACCCGAAGAACCTGACACCTAAGACATGTAGGAACTACCAGAAGAAGCCGCGCACCTACTGACGAGTAGTTCTTTCTGTATAGTACACCGTCACGAATGCAGAGTGAGGTCGTAGGGTTCCGGGAACTTGCTGCATCAAAAAACGGCGCCAATTCGTTATCGTCCCGTTGCGTAATCTTGAATTCACCAGCATCAGGGAAGCTTGTAGAGATAGCAGCTATATATTCATCCAAGACCTCATTTTCGCAATGAGCAGTTTCAAGCGACAACCGTGACAGGCAGTCAGCATCACCGTGCTTACGACCACTCTTAAAAGACACAGTAAAATTGAATTCTTGAAGGCGCAAAGCCCACCGCGCAATGCGTCCACAGGGGTCACGAAGGTTTACAAGCCAACATAAGGAATGATGGTCCGTCACAATTTTTGAATGCACATCCATAAAGATATGACCTAAACCATTGCACACCGAATACAACAGATAAGCATTCCTGTTCAGTTACTGTGTAATTACGCTCAGCCTTGCTCAAAGAACGGCTTGCATATGCAACGACATGTTCATCGCCATTGTGGTGCTGTATGAGCACAGCACCAACTCCAACTGCGCTGGCGTCAGTGTGAAGTTCTGTTGGAGCTGATGGACAGAAGTGACATAGTACTGGTCCTGATGTCAAAATAAATTTTAGCTGACGAAAGGCGGAGTCACAATCGGCAGTCCACTTGAAAGGCACATCTTTTTGCAGTAAGGGGATATGTTAAATCAGCAAACTTCGGAACAAAACGCCGAAAATAGGAGCAAAGCGCCAAAAAACTCCTGAGCTGTTTTAACGATTTCGGCGGTTTAAAACAAGTGACAGCTTCGATTTTTATTTATTTATTTATTTATTTATTTATTTATTTATTTATTTATTT